>JAODUJ010244746.1:0-10341 GCA_027564615.1 Psolus chitonoides
CTAAGAACTAGTAACACAAAAACTGTTTTGTCGTCTGCATTTTCTAATCCGAGCAGTTTGTATGGCAGATAGAGATGGCAAAACAACTTTCAACGGAGAATTTGGACTCAAATTTTATTAAGATATAGCTTTATATAAACATAGTGAAAGTTACCATCCAGTAGGCTCTATGTCACCCAGTGGTGACCTTGATGCAATAACCAAGACTCTCCACCGCTGTTTTAGTGGTATTTTTTCTATGAGCAGACTGTATCCACAGTATTTTAATGGGTTTGTTCACGACGGTATATGGTCTACGTCAAACCTGTATGGTGAATCATTCTTCTTTGACTTCAGCTTAGCCTTGCAATAAGTAGTTGATGGTCACCCCCACAATCAACCCCTGGTCTTGTGTGAGTATTAGGCACAGATTAGCTCTTATTCATGATGTAATCAATTTGGCTCACTACGTTGTCGACAGGACTTATCCAAGTCTGCGTGGGTGTTGTTGAAACATTGTAATGCCGATAACCAAATCATTTGCTTTGCAGAAGTCTTCAATTCTATCTCCTCTTTCATTCTTTTCGCCTAACCCATTTCTTCCGATACTCCCTGATTGATGTTAGATTGTCCGATAATTGGCATTCCAGTCCCCCATTAGTAGAAGAACATGTTTCTTGGGAATCCTATCCAAAGTGTCCTGGAGGTTTCAAGAAGCGATCCGTAGTCTGTTCATTTGCTGAAGACGTTGGTGCATACACTTGCACAATTGTGATGTTAAAGGGTGTCCACGCAGTCTTACCGTGATAATCCTATCATTGACTGGATTGAAGCCCATGAAGGATTTTGCTGTTATTTTTTATATCCATGAGCACACCTACGCCATGTTCTCTCTTACCACTGTCTCTGCCAGAGTACAGAACTGTATATCCATCATCTGTAGTGAAACGACCTTGATTCTGCTATTGTCTGCTATTCCAAGAACTCTAATACCATGTTCTTCCATTCGGGTAGTTATGATTTCCAGTTTACCTCCATTCATGCCTCGTACATTTCATGTACCAAAAGTTACTAACTTTCTCAGGTTTATGCGGATCCTTTTATGCTCATAATTGCCAACAGTGCTTGCTGCCTCAATACAGCTGAGCCTAGTCGGGCCTGCACGTTCCTCTTCCCCAGTATCTCTTGACGCATCTTCCATCCTGCGGGGCCCACCTTTGAATGCCAGGTTTATACGTCGATATTTATCTCTCATATGAACTAACATGGCCAAATATTACAGTGGGTGGCCGCGTTCTTCTGCATTTTCTGAGTGCTGTTGACCGACTTGCACTTCCTCCGCCTTCTGGTAGCATTTCCTCTGCAAATGGGTTCCAGAAAGAAACCCTATTCGGGCTCCCCGAGTTTTTCAGGTTGAGATTCGCCGCCTGCGGTCGACTAGTGTTCGCTGGACAGTACCGTCTGAGGTTATCGCCCGGTGTAACACCAAGTCAGCAACAAGAACTGTGTCCTCCTCTGGTATAAATTATACGAAAATACAAATAGGATGAAAAACATTTAACAATAAATAATAGTAGTTATTACAAAGAAATCGAAGGAATAAAGAATATAAATATTTAAATATGTTCTAAAGGATTGAAGAAAACTGAATCTAAGACTCCATTTTGAGTAAATGGTATTGCGCGTGAAAAACCTTACCTTTGGGAAAAATGGAAATATGGAACATTCCCAAAAAACTTCTTCCACTCACATGTCTTCAAGAAAGAAAAAAATCCATAACATTGAAAAAATAATATATTTTCAACTGTAAATAATGAAATCACCTGAAATTTACCAAAATTAATTTCAATCGTTTCAAATTGTAATTGTTTATCAATTGCAATCACCATCGTAAGAGGGGGGCTGCCCAAATTGTTGCTCCAAATAGAGTTTTTGTCGGTATATTCACTATTTTGTCAGTATATATTTGTACACGTTTCCTTGCACCATCTCCCTCTCTAGACACCCTCTTCCTCTAGCGCCAGCGGTGCACATGGGATGAAAATGCACCCATGTAGAAATCCGTTTGCACCCCCTTTGTACCCCCAATTGTTTAGGTAACTGGTAAGTTCCTTCAATACATCTTTGGAAGTAATTGCACCCCTTGCGGCCCGAATACACCTGTGGCACTTGTACTCACAGTTTCAAACGTCTGGAGCCGTAACTGTTTTTGTTTGGTTATCAGTTTCATTATGGTACATCCAATAGTTCCTGATCATTATGTTTCTTTTTTTCAGAAACCGTTCTCGTGGTCAAATATGGATCTACATGTCATTTGAGAGCCCCATCAATGCGGCTAATGGGAACCAGGACGCCTTTGCCAACGATGTGAACTGGACCTATACATACCGCTCCGACGCCACCTTTCCGTCCCCATACGGGGAGTACTACCCGAGGAGCACATCAGGTCCCATAACAAATGAATCCGCCAATTGGGCGCAGACTAAAACGGGATTAGTATGTGCATTGGTATCCAACTGTGGAACTGGTTGGCATAGAATGGAGAGGATTCGTGACATTGCTACCTATATTGAGACCGATATATACGGCGGGTGCGGTTCTAAACAATGTCCTCATGGGTCTTCTTGTGGTGAAATTTTGTCGAAATATAAGTTTGAGAATAGCGAATGTGCGGACTATATATTACTGAGAAGTTTTGGCACAATGCGCTGGAATCTGATATTGTCCCCGTTGTATACGGAGCCCATCCGGATGAATATGAAAAAATAGCACCCCCAAATTCCTATATTCACGTCAAAACATTTCCGTCGATAAAAAATCTCACCGAATATTTACACCTGCTAGATCGTAATGATACATTGTATAATCAGTATTTCGATTGGAAAAAGGAATGGTACGTAAGGAAAAATGTATTAGCTGATTATTACGAGCCAAATATAACAATGTGTCGGATTTTGAAGAAATTGAACGAGATAAACAATGACAATTTAGTCACAAGTGTGAATAGAACCGATTTAGTAAAGACATGGCTACATTCATGCCAAGGATTGTTCATAGGGCCTACAGACACATGCAACCCCGAATTGTTGACAACGAACTATTAATATATGGTGAAAGAGCAACATGAGCAGAACATTATACTTTAACGTTATATTCGAATTTAAAACTCGACGAACAGGGAGCTACCTTTCAGTGGCGTAGCGGGAGGAGGGGGGGGGGGGGCATGCACCCCTGTCCATAGAAAATAGGCTAATTTAAATTCTCGAACAACATTTTTTCTTCCAAAAATAACAAATTTAGTACCAGATCGCATGTAAGGACACTAAATTATTCACAAATTTCTTAGACCCCTCGTCCAGGACGGCAATAACGAAAAAGGCATGCCCCCCCCCAGCAAAATCATGGCTACGCCCCTGCTACAATTATACATATCATGCAATTGTAATGTCGCCTGCTCACTTTGAAATTAAAACTTTGTTTTACTAAATATTTCTTGTGAAATATTTAAAACAGGATGTATATATGAAATTAAATTATTGCTATTAAATTTTGCGCATTGCGCTTTGAAAATTAAACCCTGAAATTTCATTTAAAAATATTGTTTTCCTCCCGAGTTATACGTGTTCGAAAGTCGGAGAAGGGCGATCCCATTTTTGCATCAGATGAATGCAAACAGACCTGAGTAAGTTGAAGTATGATGTCACAGGATCCCTCACAGCAGGAATTTGATGTATTTCTTTGTTTTCTTTATCTATATTTTCCATGAATGCACAGAAAAACAACAGGGTTTTCAATAACAAGTGGGCAGGGGATATCACAATCTTCGTCAAAATGACAGGACCCTGCTTGATTTTTTTCTCAACTTTCAATTCGGAATATTTCGGAAAATATTTTTGATGATATTTGGTGAAAATGTTCACCACACTGTAACCCCATTACACCGAAGCTACGTCTATTTTTATGCTATTTTGTGAAGTGCTTTGAGATCAATCTGTGATGTGAAGCGCTATATAAAAATAAATTATTATTATTATTATTATTCATTTGCCGATACGCAGTGGGAACTCCTAGAACCTAGTGTATCAGTGTGTTCACAAACCAACTAGGATCCAAGGCTCTACTAGTAACATACTCGACTTAATCCTCCCAAATAATCCAGCTGGTATTGGAAATGTTACAGTTACCAGCGGGTTTTCTGACCACAACATGGTCATCTCAGATATTAACTTGAAACCATAACTCAAACCAAAAGTTAAACGCAAGATTTTCCTGAAACACAAAGCTGATGTAGATGCAATCAAAACATACCTTAGGAAATCCTCTTATAATAATTTTGCTTCATCTGCCCACAGGAGTGTGAATGAAAAGTGGGACCTGATCAGCATGAAAATTGCTGAATGCATGGAGAAATGTGTTCCACATCGCTATGCAAGTACGAGGAGAAACCTTCCATGATTCAACCGCAACTCACGCCGACAGTGTGTGAAAAAACAACGGCTATTTAATAAGGCTAAATCATCCAACAGCCCCGAGGATTGGGAAATATTCAAAGCTGAAAGAAGGAGTACTAAAAAGAACCTTGGGTTATCAATAGCCAGGTACATTTCCAACGTCCTCAAACCAGCTCTTAAGGATAACCCAAAGATATTTTGGGCCTACATAAAAATCTTGGAAAAGACAACCTAAGGGTAGCTGATATTGAAGAAAATGGGAACTTTCTGCGTGGGGCCAAGGACAAAGCAGAAGCGCTGAATAGGCAATTTTGCAGTGTTTTTACCCTTATTGAAACCGGGGATATTCCATCGTTGGGTTTAAGTCCACATGAAGTCCGCTTTCCATCACTATCGATGGCGTCGAGAAGCTCCTTCGGAACTTGGATCCATCAAAGGCTCACGGTCCTGATAACATCCCGCCTGGATACCTAAAATGACGGCAACCGAAATCGCACTCTTGTTTCAGGATCTTTTTCAATCCTCGTTGGACAGTGGCGAGATACCAAACATCTGGAAGAAAGCAAATGTAACACCGATATTTAAAAAAGGAAGCGAGGCCGTAGCCAGTAACCATAGGGGGAATATCCCTGACCTGTATTCCATCTAAAATTATGGAACATGTCCTTCACAGCTTCATCATGAAACACTTGGAATCAAATGATATTTTGACTGATTACCAACATGGGTTTCGTTCTAAACGTTCTACGAACACTAACAATCCATGACATTGCCCATGAATTAGACCAAAACCATTCTATTGACGCTGCTGTACAAGATTTTTCAAAGGCATTTGATAAAGTACCACACCAACGCCTCTCAAAATTGAATTATTATGGTATCATTGGCCCTATTTCAAATTGGATCAAATACTTCCTCATTAGTCGAACTCAGAGAGTAGGCTACTCGTCGATGGTATTACATCTGCGAGGTTCCAGTTCCTCTGGAGTACCACAGGGCACAGTCCTTGGTCCTCTTGGATTCTTTATTTATACTAACGACCTACCTAATAAACTGTCGTCCACAGCCCGTCTCTTTGCCGATGAGTGTCTCCTGTATAAAATTATCAAATCAGAGAGTGATGTCACTGCATTGCAAAAAGACCTCCGGAGTTTAGAAAAATGGCAGGAGTCTTGGCTAATGGAGGTTAATCCCAGCAAGTGCTGCACAATAAAGGAATCCACCTCAGCGGATTTACAACCTCTGCGGGCAACAACTTCAGAGAGTAACATCAGCATCCTATCTTAGAGTTAACATTACTGACACTTTGGACTGGTCACTACACACACCAAGAACAGTAAAAAAGACCAACGTGTACTTGGAGTAGTCCGAAGAAACCTCTGGAGTTGTAACTCTGATATCAAAACCACGGCATACAAAGCCCCTGTCCATCCTGTCCTTGACTACTCCTCAACATCCTGGGACCCATACCGTCAAAAGAACATACATTTCTTAAATAACATCCAAAGGCAGGCAGCTAGAATATGTAAGTCAGAGTACGGTAGGGAACCGGGCACTGTCAGAAAAATTATCAAAGAATTAGGCTGTGAACCACTAGAAGAAAAGAGAAGGGCTAAGCGAGTCACTATGCTGTACAAAATGGTAAACCAACTTGTTGATTTACCGATCTACAACTACTTCACCTTAAATAAACGGGACACAAGAGAGCATAATCAAACATTTGTCTACCCTCGTCACAATAAATTAGCTTTCCAACGTTCCTTTTTTCATCTACAATATCTGAATGGAACTGTCTGCCAGCTCGGATCGTAAACTGCCAGACTCTCAGTGTATTTAAAACAGAACTCAACAATGTTTATCAATCAAGACTCAAACACTAATCTCCAGGGTTTAGTGTTTCAATGTTGGCGTAATGTGTCGGGATGTTTTGCCGACGACCATATCCAGATCCAGACCTACAGAGAACGCAGTGGGAACTTTCATAAACGTGACATGGTATCCATGGTCGCCGGAGACCGTTTGCATTGCTATGTGGACTTTGGACATGTTCAAAACCCACGTAGTACAAACAAGATCTGAACAGGACGCAGTAAGGACCTTCTTAGGACCTACTATTTTTTGCAAATGAAACTATTTAGATGCAAAATGGTGCAGTTATTTACATTTTTTCAATGTATTTTAACAACTCAAAATTATTACATTTAATTTGTAACCACCAAATATCGACCTCCAAACCTGGGGGCTTCTCATCAATGTCCTTCCTATGATACGGGTCCCAGACAGTGTTGGCATATTCAAGAATCGGTCTTACAAGATATTTGTAAGCAAGAACTTTAACTTCTTTGGGACTATTTGCTAAGTTCTGGCGCATGGCATTTAGTGTGTTATTAGCCTCCTATAATTTCATTGACCTGTGGAGCCCATAGAACTTCTGAAGAATGTTAGTTCAGCTCCTAAGTATGTGTGTTGAATATTTCTAGATAGCTCATTACCTTTTATTGAGTAATAATATTTTATGGGTTCCTTGATCCTACTCATGGTAAGAATAGTGCATTTTCCAATATTGAAAGACATTTGCCAAGTACTGTATCAGACCACCCCACCAATGATAATCTTGGAGAATAGTGTTATAATTTTTGTTTGTAATTTCCCTCAATAATAGACATACTTCAGCAAATAACTGAATTTCAGAATGAATATGTTCAATAATATCATTGATGTAAATGAGGAACATTAAGGGTCTAAAACAGTCCCCTGCGGGGCACCAGAACTTACCTTGACTTTCTCAGATGAATCACCATCGACGACGACAGTCTGTGTGTGATTTGTAAGCCAATTTTCAATCCACGATAGAGTAGTACATTGTTCCGTCCCCATATAAAAATGTAGTTTATGTAACAGACGTTGATGTGGAACCGTGTCAACGCTTTGCGAAATCAAAGATGAGACAATCAACCTGACGCTTGTTGTCCACACTACGACTAAATTGTCCAATTGTATTGATTAATTGCATTTCACAGCTATGTCTCTATTTAGACCCGTGTTGTTGCTTATCAAGAATACAGTCCAATTGATCCAAATGCTTCAGTATGTTACTAACTATTACATGGCAAGAAAACAGGCCTATAATTTGGTGGCAGAACCATTGGTACTCGTCCAATCAGCTGAAACAGTGCCCTCATCGAGAGTTTGCTGGAAGAAGCATGCAAAAATTGAAGCCAAAATATCAGAATTATCAAGTTAGATCCTAATTGGTATCCCAGTTGTTTCTCAATTTCCGCCTTGGGTATTGTAATATTATCCAGGTCGGGAAATAGACTACTGCCTTTATCAAGCATTACATTCAAGTTCTCCTTAGTAAATATCTTTCCATAGGGTCAGATAAAGCCGATGACTTCTCTTTGCCTGTTAGAGCAATTTTACCATCAGAAATCAGTGAAGTCACGCCAACACTATCTCTTTTTAACGACTCAACATAGGCCCGAAAGTATATTTTCATTTTTTATGTTTATCACTAGTAAACTCAGTAAATATTATCAAACTGTTCAAATATATGAACCATATTTAGTTCCTTCCTAACCTTTCATGGAGTTCATAGTAATATTCATGTCATGACCATTACCGAATATCTTAGCGTTTCTATAATTCAAATTCTTTTGTTTAATGAGCCTTCTCACCCATGATGTAATCTAGGGAGATCGTCCGTCTGCTTTACCACCTATATCCTTAGACAGCAAATGCTCTTTACTTATGTTTAAAACAATATTTTTATTCTTACACTGATTCAGTTCCACTCCAAAACTATTTTAATAACCTTGTCTCAAGAACCAGTAACCTTGATCTAACTTGGCCCAAATTTGCTTTTTTGAAAAGGCATATTTTCCTTCTGCCTTCGTTGTTGTTAGGAGCAGGTTTGTAGAATTCAGTCATGACAAGGGCATGTCTACAGAGGTCAGGCTCAGTAATTACATTATTTAAGACGTCAGGCGCTGAAGTTAACAACAAGTCAGAGTATGATACTCCCATGGATTTCTACCTTCACCATTTGCTGCAAGTATTTGTTATCTACTATCTCAACAAGTTTTTCATTACCAGGTCTACCATAATTAGGGTTATCGTTAATCAGATTATTATTAGACCAATCTATATGTGGTGTATTTAAATCACTGTTTATCACAATGTTGGACAAGTTCACACTTGACAACAATTTGTCAAGTTCAACTTCCAACATATTTAAAGGATTAAAATTCCTATCAGGAGGCTTATAAAAAACACCTAGATAAAGTACAGGATTTTGTGATGTTTGTAATAAAAATATAAAAAACTCGCAAATATGTATTACCAGGCTATCTGTCTTGTTTATTTCAGTTATGTAACAGTATGTAGCGTGGACAGTCCATGAACTATGGTGGCCAGATATCTGGGTTCGAATCCAACTGAGACCGAGTAAACTAGCCATCAGAGACCTAACAATTAGAGGCTATACCTCCTGCCATCTTGCTTGGTTCTCAGCGTAACAGGTGCTGGAGTATTCCAGCGTTGCACCCTCTAGATCTTCCATCCAGTACGACTCTCGTCCATCTTGTACAATTTTGGTTGGGACTGGAAGCCCCGACGTCCGTCGCCGCTTTTTGAAAAATATTGTAACGCTGACCTTGGTCCACTGAATACAAACACATCCGACCAAAATAATGAAGAGAGTTGATGGTTATCGATTTTTCAAAATCACTTTGTTCTTCAGAAATGTACAGATAATTACCATTGATTGGTGGGTCGAATGGTCAGCAGCCCGGATTTATAATTTTCAGAATTCACTACACACTTAACTAACCCTTAGCAATCGACCCACTAACATCTGAGTGCCCACACAACAATTGCTCGTTACCACATACTATACACAGTTTCTCAATGTACCAAACACAAGTATTGGTAAGCACTGCTTGCGAGCAAGATGAGCAAAGAAACCTACAATTAGTAGGGTGCATATATGTAATACACTGAACTGAGTCCATGTTCTCACTGTACGATGGGTATGCAAAAAACATTACTCACGAGCAAGGCTTCTCGTGAGCAGGCTGAGCACTTCTTTCACAGACATAACTACTGAGTAACCAACTCACGAGCAGGTTTCTCACGAGCAAGGTTCTCGCGCGCAAGTTTCTCACGAGCAAGTTATATGACGAGCAAACGAACAACTCGCAAGCAAATCAACTCATGATATGATTTATCACATACCAGCAATATCTCACATGTGCTAAGAAGGCCGGCAGATTATAACCGATTTTGGGACCGAGGTGGCAAGTCGCGTACCACAAGCTGATTTTTATTTTTTTAGAAAGTATAGGTCATGACAACTTCCCAAACCAAATTTACTCAAATTCCTATTGGGGGAAAGTTGTCACATGACGTCATCAAAATGGCCGCCATTTCAGCTTCCGTCATTATACCCGTCTAAGTACCCGATTGAAACAAATTAAGTGTTCAAATCCATGTTTCTATGGTCAGTGAACATGATGGGAAGTTTTTAGATCAATAATGTAATATAATCTGCATAATTTGCATGCAAATTAGAGTCAAACATTACATAAAATTCAAATGTTCACTATAACTTCGCATCTAAGTACCTGATTGAAACAAATCATTTATCCAAACACATGTTTTCGTGATCAGTGAACATGATAGACATATTTAGATAATATAATATGCAAATGAGCTTCCAACATTACAGAAAATTCTAAGTGTCATTGTAACTTTGCATCTAAGTTCCCGATTGAAACGAACCATGTGCCCAAACCGGCAGGTTCCCGTGGTCGGTGCACATGATAGGCATATTTTGAGATTAATATGATGAATATAATTTGCATAATATACGGTTTTTGCCATTACAGAAAATAGTATGTTTTCACTATAT
>JAODUJ010244857.1:0-10340 GCA_027564615.1 Psolus chitonoides
GATGTTCGACAGATAAAAATCTCCGACGAGTTCGAAAGTGGGCGTCGCCGCACCGCTCTGGTGGCGGCCATCTTGGATTTTTTCTATCAAAGCGAAAATCTACTGTTGCTTAACCAGGCGAGACTACGCCCGCGGATCGCATTATTTCACACAATATAGCTGGATGTATGGGCTTTCAAATGAGACCTAAACCAGCTCTCTACTCCATGTACTTGTTGAGTTATTATAAATCGATGACCAAGTGATCGCTGAAAATGCAACACCACCATCCTTTTTGGGTGGCGTGATCAAAACACTGGCCATATCTACCGTAAAGGTGCTAATGATCGCCCATGCCCCAATGAACGCCCATCCCCCAACTTTTTGTCAGATCTATAACATATCAATCAACTCCTAATGAATGCCCTACCCCCTTTTTTTATTGGAAAACTCACCTATTCAGGATTTCAGCCTCCATACACGTGGAGAACACTGTCATCGTCAGAAGAATTCACTAGTTCGAAGTATCCAATAACTGGTCTCCACCTGCTATTTTGCCCTTCAAAATTCACATTCAAAACACCTGATTTTCAAACGATCTTTTCTCTGTAATCTTCAATGCAACGTACCATAGTTTGTTTCTACCAAACTGATATAATAGTGACCGATAGAGGGGGTAGTACTGCAATCACGTAACAACAAAAACGAAACCTGGTTCACATGTCGCAGTGATGCGACCATGGCGCCTCAGGGAAATGTTGTGTCGCAAAAGTGCGACCAGGGCATTGAGAGGGTTGAACAAAAATAAAATAAACTACGAGGTCGACCTTCAAAATGCAGCCCTTATCAGGCTGGCTCATGTATCTAAAACCTTATATTTAAGATGCCCTTCACATAATACTAAGTGTTATTGCTACTTATTACATTTTTATGACACCATCGAAAAAAGGACTGCTGCTACACTCTTCATCAGAGAAGAGATTGTCTCGCGTATCTCAAAAAAATAAAATAGAGTGGTGGTTGACAGGGGCCTTCAAAACCCCAGTGTTGGTCAGCAGACCGGAGTGGTGGTCGGGGCCGACCACTAGCTACATCCCTGAGTGCCATCAAGTTTGTGGCTGGCAGGGCTGATGAAGCCATGTGGGCAATAGCCTCTTCTCCTTTTCTTCCAACTGTGTATAATATTTGTTGGTTAACCCTTTCAATGCCAACTGGTGAACGCCGGTGCACACACCCTTTCGTGTTCATGTGCAGCCCGTCACTGTGCTACCAGCCAGGGTTTTCGACCACTTGCCCAGGCACCATAGCATGAAAGCTGTTACGTAAGCACTGGAATGTGTAGACAAAGCGACTAGCTGGCACTCTAGGGGCCTCCACAGCCCCGGTGTCAGCTTATTGCGACAATGGCATCGAGAGGGTGAAAAGGGTTATTCGTGCTTGCTATGGATTTATGGCAAGGTTAGAGAAGAGACCGCTGCATCACTCTTTATCAGAGAGGAGACTGTCTCATGTATCTCGAACCTTATATTCAAGATTCCCTTCACATTACACAATATATATCAAAGTGTTATTACTGTTTGATGTAGATTTTATGACACCATTGAAGAAGCGACTGCTGCGCCACTCCTTATCTGGAGAGAGGCCCTCTCAGTATCCCAAACCAGAACTGCCATCGGAGGAGTCATCCAGTGTAGAGCAGTCGCTGCTCACCATCAAAGAGGAGAAGACACAGCAACACAGTGAAGAGGTATGAATGCAGGATTCTTATGGGTCTTTCAATGCCTGGAAACTTTTGCCTCTACATTTTCCAGGCCTGGAAATTCAGGGAAAATGGGCAACTTCATCGAACTTCCACAGGCTTTTTTCCAGGTTTTTCTTTGGGGGTGGGGGTAGCTAGCGAGCGCAGCCAGCCCTATATTCCAGCTGGTGGTTCGGGGGTCCCTCCTCCCCCCCGAAAGATCTGACTATTTAGGTGACCATAGAGAGCAATTTTGAGCATACATTTGCTGCATTTGACAGACGGTGAACCACCCTGCAGTAGCATGTCGATAACACGTGACTGGGTGAATTCAAGCAATCGAAAACCTTATTTTTGGGGAAATTTTCAGGGGGGTAGAATCTGATTTTGGGATAGATACCCCTTTCAATATTTAAGACTTGGGTCCCAAATTTGTCAAGTGCTGGCCCATTTCAGATTCCAAGCACCAAGCCCAGACCCAAATAAAACCAACCATGATGCAACAACCAATCAAGTTTTTGCCGATCCAGGGTCATTCTGCCGCCCATAGTTTGCGGACCATCGATTTAAGACGAGCCACCCGATTTAGTTTACTTCATGACACAGTGATGGATAGGGGGAAAATGGGAAGTTACACAGGGTATATCATGGGACAAGTAAGGGAATGCTTATTGTAATAGTCATGGAATCATAGAGGTAAGGAAGTGTATGAAACCTGGAATAAGCCTGGAGCTGTCAGAGCTTAAGATTTACTATTTGCATTCGATTTCTTGCCACAGTTGAAAGAATTGTGTGTGTGAAACCATACTTGCAACCACATTCAGAGGTGGTCAAAGTGGAATGATGTTTTACTTGGTACATGACTTGATGCAAATTTTGGTTGTCCCTTCAAATTATTGGTTGTCCCTTCAAATTATTGGTTGTCCCTTTGAATTATTGGTTGTCCCTTCAAATTATTGGTTGTCCCTTTGAATTATTGGTTGTCACTTCAAATTATTGGTTGTCACATTCAAATTATTCGTCATTCATTTCTAAAATGGTCTTCAAAATACCATATGCCCTTGATACTACAGTGTATATCACTCAGTTTCAAGTCATCAGAAGACTTTCAGAGTTAGTACACTGAACAACGGACATGGAACCTGTCACGATCGCACATGTGCACTAGTACTTCAACTCAGTGTTGCACAGTATCATACCATATCTTTGTCAACAAATGCTCAAAACATTTTAGTATAAACAAAATGCAGTTAGGCTACACATTTTGGCATTTATATTCTTGGTTTTTCTCAAGCATTAGTTCTGGATCATGCAACAACTCGATCGCTGCAAGCTGATATGCTGCTTTGTTTCTGCTTGTACAGCATTACATACACGAGTGTGCTCATTACTTTCCATTCAATTTAATTTCCTGTAGTTCCCTTTCTTTATTGTCAACATTCTTTCCTTTCCCTCTTTCAACAGTCACTGCCTAAGAATGCTTCATTTCATCTCCATTTACCTGCTAGAAAGGTATATTTCATTCTTTTTTCACAGATTTCAGTTGGATTTTATTTTGTCGTTCTACATTGAATGTAACACTGGATTAAGGAAAACAATTTTGAAAAGATTGCCTGAAAAATGCAGCAATAGAGGTGGAATGGTAAATGGCTACATTTATGTGGGCATTTAGTTTGTTTATAGGTTGCAAATATAGGATAATTCAGGGGATCAGTGTGCATTTGTATTATGTATTTGTTTCAATACTGAACTTGTATGTAATGTATTTGATTACTGTATACTTCTCAGAATAATGAAGCATATCAGCGACAAGTGAATTATTCTATGGTCTTTATGGACATTGTTCAGGGCATTAGCTAGGTTGCATATAAAAGGAGCTCAATGAGTTTGAATTCTAAATAACTCAAGACTACTGATCTTATTCATGACTGCCTAATCGAAGCCTAACCCGAGTGCAAGATGCATTTCATCATTATTATCTGAAAGTAATTTTTGAGGCTCCCTGATGTTATGAATGATTCCATTAACAAATACCAACATTGTACAAGGTCTCTGTGCATTGTACAACTCTGTGGCTGAGATGCAAACTCACTGAGCTCGTGTAAGTTTTAATGTCAAGGTAATGGTTCATAATAATGTTCATTTATAAAGCGCTGGTATTCTTCAAGAAGACGCTCAAGGGGCTATGCAACAGACGACCAGACAGAGTAGGACAACACATTATACATCGAATCCCTCCCAAAATAGAAACGTGTTTAAGGCAGTCTTAAAAGTAGGGTGGTGGCAGCAAACCTCACTTCAGGAGGGAATGCATTCCAAAGTTGTACAAGTATCAAAATCTGTTAAAGCAGCAATCTGAATTTATTTCGGATTTTTGCCTTGTGGCACATGCTTTTATTAATACCACTACATTGACATAGTTATAAATAAGACCTAATTCAGTTACAAAACAAATTTCATGAAAAAAGAAAGAACAAGATGAAAACATATCATGATGGTATCAGTTCTGAGAATAAGTCTGCCAACAAAATAAGTATTTACACTATTCTTCTGCCAATGACTCCTAAAGGATAGTTGATATAGTTACAAGTACAGGCATGAGCTTCCTCCGCGGAAATCCACGTTTTTTTGCGGAATTCCTCAGTTTTTTCTCGGAATTCCACGGTTTTTCTGTGTTGCCACTCTTAAATATTTTGGGAGGAGGCATGTTATTGTTAGTAATACTGTTCAAATCCCTAACGAAGGTCTGTAGGCCTTTTTGATTCCTTGCCAAAGCAAAAGGAATCTATGCAGTCACGCATCTGTGCGTGCGTGTGTGACAAAGCTTGTAAACATGATAACTGAACGATGCAAGGTCGGATCTTTTCATACTTGGGTGGTGGATTACGTGAGTACATGATCCCTATTGCTTTTGGTAGAGGTCAAAGGTCAACTGAGGTCAAATACTGAAAAACCCTGTAACCACCATAACTTGATAGGGCAAACTTTAATGAATCTCCTTTAATGCCCGTTGTTGTCAGTGGAGGTCAAAGGTCAACAGAGGTTGAACACTGAAAACTCCGTAATCACCATAACTTGATAGGGTAAACTTCAATTGAGCGTATTCTTGGTATGTGTGTTCATCATAGTTAGTATCTGACCCCTATTGATTTTGGTGGAGGTCAAAAGTCATCTGAGGTCAACAGGTAAAATACTGAAAAACCTTGTAATGACTATAACTTGATAGGGCAAACTTCAATTGAGCTCATACTTGGTATTTGTGCTCACCATAGTTAGTACATGGTCTGTATTGTTTTTGGCTTTTGTCAAAGGTCATCCAATGTCAACAGAGGTCAAACACCCGAAATCTTGCATTCACCATAACTTGATAGAGCAAACTAGATCTCACTTGGTATGTGTGTTCACCATAGTTGGTTTATGGATCTTGGTGTTTTTTATTGAGGCCAAAGGTCATTTGAGGTCAACAGAGGTCAAACAATAAAATCAGTTTTAAAATCTAAAGGCAAGGAATCACTTAGCCCTCGGCTCTTGTTAAATATTCGATCAGGGTCACTGCTGACAGACCTAACATGGTTTCAGAGAGCCCGCGAAGAGCCAGCGATGGTGCGCGGTCGGTACCGTAAAGTGGGTATACTTGAGACACCTTGGGTAACTTGAGACAATTTTTGTTTTTCCAACCTATTGGCCAATTTCCTTCATTTAACTAAAATTTGAAAAATATCATTCAGTTTTCACCTGAAGAAAATGAAGGTGAAATAAAATTTCAAAAGCTAGGGAAATGGGCTAATGGGTTGGAAAAACCAAAAATGTGTCTAGTTACCCAAAGTGTCTCAAGTAAACCTTCTTTACGGTATCAGTGAGTCGCTAATAAAGTTTTCATGTCTGCAAGGATGAAGAAGCGATTTATGTGAGATCCTTGAAGGTATCAGTCGTGATCAGTTTAAGCTCAAATTTTAGCTTTAAGCTATTTTTTCACACAAATATCCTCTCACCCACACTTCATATCTTGGACCTAGGTGTACACCCCTGATCCAGTCATTCCTCAGCACAGGATCACATATATACACTTTGGTGCAGAGACAATTGAGATACAGTGCTTTGCCTAGTCCCATACATGACATTTCAAATTGTCATACTAAAAATTTGACTTGAGTATGTTCAAGTCAAAACAATTAGTTTAAGAGCCATTGTGTGTAAAGCCATGTCTGTCTGTTTAATAATTAGAGGTGACATTAAAGAGCATCACATTGGAGTGACCTATTGTATCTTAAACCGCTGTCACGTAACATTAATTTGTATTTTTCCCCTGCAGGAATTAAGGAAGAATTCCTCCTTGGATAGCGGTTTGTCTGTTACAACGCCAGCTGATCTGGATACGTCTCCGAGTTTCCCAGCAATTAATGGGAGTACTGCTGAGCTGGTGACTGCTGAGAAGAAAGAAACCAGCAAAGATGA
Organism: Psolus chitonoides; assembly: GCA_027564615.1. Lineage (NCBI taxonomy): Eukaryota > Metazoa > Echinodermata > Holothuroidea > Dendrochirotida > Psolidae > Psolus > Psolus chitonoides. Next base: position 6,173 of record JAODUJ010244857.1, read on the forward strand.
TAAAGAGAAACAAGAACTAATCAAAGAAACGGAACAGCTGAAAGAGGCTCCACCATCTATTAGCCAAGGAGAGCCTGAGGAGGAAGGGTCTCCAAAGATTAACCCTGTAGCAACTGACCTTGTAACTGCTACTGACCCTGTAGCCGCTAGTGACCCTGTAGCCGCTAGTGACCCTGTAGCCGCTACTAACCCTGTAGCCGTGACTGATGGTACACACAAGGTTGCCACAGCCATCACCACTGGCACAGACATAAGTGCCCGATTTATCAGCAAGTCATTGAAGAGGTGCCTCTCAGACGAGGTGTCATTCTCGAATGGAGAAATCAATCCTGCATACTTCTCTCCCAAGAAGAGACACTTGTACCTCCGCCAGAACACAGACCCTGGGGCCTCTCCATTGGGGGCCACCTGGCCCAGACAGGAGTTCGCTGAGGTTGCACCGGTGGATAAGGATGGGTCCTTGTCCCAGTCGTGGTCTGGTAGCGGTGGAGATATCAACAGCTGTGGTGCAGGTCCTCCCTACCCTGTAGACTCCAAGGATTTACCAACCGCTAGCCCCTGCCATCCCCCAGGATTTTCTCCTCCAGCACCAGGTGTGGTTTCTGTCAATGCAGGTTTATTGCCACCTGCCCAAGGTGAAATGATTCATCCTGTAGCAGAAGGTCCCCCATGCTCTGCTCCCCCAGGCTCGGAGCTGAGGATACTCACTTCAGGCCCTGCGGAGACGATGGCCTTCACCCATTACCCTGTGCAGCATCACCAAGAAGGCGGTCACCCTGCTCCGCTCCTGGTGGAAGAATACCTCACCTCCCCAGAAACCCCAGCATCAGTCAGTGCACCAACAACACCATCTAAGAAAAGAGTAAGGAATTGATTTTAATACTCGTAAAACTAGTATTAGAGGAGAGCACATAAAAAACATGGTGATTGTGAAACTAATTTCCAAAGTGGCCAGCCAGTCTGATCTCCATTTACAAAACTCAGTCCATAAAGTTGAATGTCTTTCTGGATCATTGAGATACTGTTTTACCAATTATAACAGTTGTTTCTCACTCTCAAAGTTTCTCAATAGAGAGCCTTTATGTGTAATAACGCCGTGGTGCAGTGGAATGGGTTACTGCTTGCACTGCGGAGACCCAGGTTCAAATCCCACTCGGGCCTTAATACTTGTCGTCAAACGCTGTACTGCAGTTGTTGATGGTCTTGCAATCTCTGGTATTGTTGTAGTGGGAAGCAACCTCTGGATAATTAGGTTCATCGGATATGTTTTACCACGGCTGTTCTACAGTGGTGACGTGACGGACAGATTGCTACCACCTTTCAGCATTTGGGAAAGCGTCTAATAGTTGAGTTTCACTCACGTCCGTCGGATGTGGACGTTAAATGGCAGTGCAGGATGTAATGGTTACATGCCTGCCTCATTACTCTCTGAACCCTATTCGAGAAGAGAATGCAAGCATTGGCCATTGTTCATCCATGATCACATGGCATCAGGGTTCCTTGATAAGCCATAATTGGCTTCCTGAACCCATGCAATTCTAATCTTCAAATGTGGAGGTCATCACTAAACATGGTTGAATTCACATGAAACTTGGTACATATAGTCAACATTCGGTGCCAAAATGTTGAAGGTTATTTGGAGGTCCTCGGGGGTCATTTGAGGTCAAATTACTAAACATTGTTGGATTCACCTGAAACTTGCTACATATGATCAACATTTAGTGCTGGAAATTTTGAAGGTCATTTGGAGGTCATGTAGTCCTGAGATAAACTTTTGAATCACTCTTTTTTGGGGGGAGGGAAGTGAGTGGTGGAGAAGTAAGAATGAAAAAACATTGGTCTTGAATACATGTATTGAATATATTTCCATGTATTCTCCTTACAGGTATCTCTACTAGAATACCGTAAACGGAAGAGTTTTTCAGCAACAAAGAAACCCCTGGAAAAGGAAGCCCCTGTAGAGGAATCAAAGGAAGCGACTCCCGAAGTAGAAGCCGAACGCTCCCCAACCAGCAGCACAGATTCAACCCCAGAGAAGACAATCAAGCCAGCTAATATCATCACCTTCAAGGATAAGAAGTTCCCTATCGTCGCTAGTAGTACGGCCAAGGAGGCTGGCGGTGACGGCGGTCTTCAGAATCTACCGCTCTTTAGTAAAGCACCGATCGCTGAGATTGACGAAGGAAAGAAACTCACACTGACAGACGAAGCTCATAAGCTGATCACATCCCTGACCCAGGTCCTCATGGAGGGAAAACCAGAGAAAGCCAAAAACAGGTAACTATGAAAAAGCTGGTATGACATAGTTCATACTAGAAAGCAGTGTGTGCATAGAGTAAACATTTAAACCCCACTATATCACCAATTTATCAACACTTGTATGGACTGTATTATGGGTCGAGTCACGGATGCCACAGGTCGTGGGGTATCGTTCGGTTTTGTCCAGATTACCGATCTGGACTTTGCGGATGATGCTGCATTGCTTGCTGAGCTGGTGGAGGCGCTTGAAACACTGAGTGAGGAGACGGGTCCGCTTGGACTGCATGTGTTGTGGGTCAAAACCAAGATTCAGTCCTTTGGGAACATTTTGGATGTTGCTGTCGAATCATTCCTGGTGAAGATCACCAAGTCCTTCATACCTCGGCAGCATTATCAACGACTCTGCTAGTTGCGAAATCAGATGTCTTGGCCAGGCACATGGAGCAATGAGATTACTGGATGAAGATGTGTGGCTCTCACAACATCCGAGCAGAAAGACGTAGGTTAGAGTTTTCAGCTCCCTTGTGCTCCTGGTCTTTCTGTATGCCAGTGAGGCATGGACTTTAACGCAGACTGGACTCATTTGCGACCACCTCACTTCGCCGCATCCTTGACTGGCAGGACTGTGTGTCCAATGACAGGGTGCTCTGGGAGGCAGGGATGGTGAGGGCCACCTGCTGGATTCGTGATCATCAGCTGCACTTCTTTGGGCACGTTTCCTGTCTCCCGGCAGAAGACCCCACACACCAAATTCTGTCTGCACAGGATCCGACTGGGTGGAGGAAACCGCCGGGATGCCGCGTGTCTTTCGCAATTGTGTGGGTACCTTGAGGGTATGGGGGCATGGGGCGGTCGCTCAGAGGAGGCCGGATGTTTTGAAGCGGAAGGTGAATGCTGCAAGGTGCCAGCCGGGCATGTGCTCCCATGTTAGTTAGTTAGTTATATCACCGATTACCAAGCTGCATGGACGAAAACAAAAATTGCCTTAGCTTGTATGACTTGCTTCAATGCATAACATAGCATCAAATATTGTTTTGGAGTGATGATTCAAAGCCACTGTATCCCAATATCACTAATTATTAAATCGCTGAAACTCTGGTTTCACAGCTGACTTCAAATTTGTATACTGGTGTCTCGCGTTCTTTCTGTACCCCAAAGAGATGATAGAACCTGAGATGCTTTCAAATGATGCATGCACATTACCTTCACGCACCCACCATTTCGTAGCGTTCCATGAGTGAGATCAATGAAATGCATCGTGGTGAATAATTAGATGCACATTGGTATGCACAAACAAAATTCACACAAAGGTTGGCACATATACATTGATGGTAACAATTTCAGGGTTTGGATTTTGACGCTTATCATGCGGGAGGCGAGATATCTCGCTGAGAAGGCGTCCTTTAGAAAATGAATTCAAACTGCTCTACCTATACTGTACAAGACACTAGGGCTGTGACTGAGACCCGGGTACTTGAGTCCCGCCAAAAATTTTGAGTCCCGGGTAGAAAAAAAACTAACCGGATACCCGAAAATAGCCTATCGCTTAACTGTGTGGGGGGTCGCCCGCTCGAGGGTGCCGTAGCCTATCGCTTAACTGTGTGGAGGGTCGCCACTGCAGCACGCTGTAGCCTGTCGCTCAACTGTGTGGGGGTCGCTCCCTGCAGCGCGCTTGTCAGCTATTGATTTATGTGAGTGTTTGATGACGGAAATCTTCTTCATCCCTGATTGAATTGAACGTATGTTACCAACCCTGAATCTCGCCTGATCGGTGAAAATAGACTGAATTATTAAATACAGGGATGTAAGACTTAACGTTTTGATACGGAATTCCGTCTTTTTTAGGATTGAATTAATTCTCCGTTTTTTTTTTGTATGGAAAAAAGTAGAGGAAAATTTGATCGAGAAA
>JAODUJ010244968.1:0-10340 GCA_027564615.1 Psolus chitonoides
TCACCAGTGGTGCTGCTTTGGTTGTCGTAGTCTGATCCAGGGGTGGAGTGTCCTGGAGGTGGGGAAGTCACACTGAGGGAGCTCTTACGGCCCCTGGTACCCTTGGCTGACCTCTTCCTGGACCCAGTACTCTCTGTCCCAGGTCGGTGCTTGTCCTTGCCCTTACCCTTCCCAGAAGGTGTCAATGCTTCCTCCTGGCAAACAAAGACAAAAAAAAAATCTTGGTGGATAAAGCTGCTTTATTTACATGTTAAATGCAAAATTCATATCCATTTTGGAAATCTAAACTATTCTAGAGTACAAATCAACATATTAGAAATTGAAATGCCTATTTTTAAATCATAAAGCAGACCTTACTCTTGTATGCTAATATTTGTTTTGTATTATCAGTTTAAACAAAAGTTGATAGATTTGAAGGAATATATTGCTCTGACGACAACCCTCCAATATGTATCAGCTCAATTCAGGCCTTGTATAATTATTTGTCCAGTAATCAAATCAACAACTAATTTGTAATCGATTGGGTGGGTGTATACGGTCTGACTTGAAAAAATAGATTAGATCACCTGCACCAACAAATCCTTACGTGAAAAGTAAGGTGAATCCGGCCACTCCCGTTATCGGGGATAAAACCTGGCTAAGAAGAAGATCAGACTTGCAAAACTATAGATCCTTAATAGTTTATGACAGCAATATGATCATGAATAAATTGTTCCTAGCCAACTTAAAATCCAGGGTCTATCTCTCCTAAGCCTTATTTCATGTACAAAGTTGTTTCTGCTAGGCCCATAAAACTAAGTTACTGCTTTCCAGATGAAGCCAAGTTACCTTTCACTGCATCCAAATCTCTGAACCTATGGATATTTGTCCAAATAATCAGATGTTCGTTGGTTTATTATATTCGAAAACACAATTACGTTTTCTTAGCTGTAGATATAACTTATACTGCTTTCATGAAAACTTTTCATAATCATTAAAATTCTGCCTTTCAACTCAGATTAGGGCTTAACATGAAATAGGACAAGGCGGCCCCATACAACTCGACCCCGGAAGTGAACTCTTTCCACAAGGTCTAACCCGTAAACAACCAACACAAATACTGACTAAAAACTTGCTAAATACAAAAACAACATCTGCGGCTGATGAGGCTGACTACCTCTAATGTCTATCCAACCACAGCTTGAAAAAATTAGAATGCAACACAATAAAACTAGTCAAATCCTAAGAAAGACTTATATGACAAACTGTACGTTAGGCTATGAGGTTAGGCTGACAGACACGCCCGAAAGTACGGATTTTGACTTACAAATTTTCTGAAACTCTTAAAATCCACTGCTAACTACCTAAAAAACAACCTAATAAAGACTCAAGTAAGCTAAATGTCAAAAAGTCGAAAATATGAACTCCAACTGCTTTCCAATCACGATAATGCATAAAACGTAAAATCTCGGCATGAACGGAAGGAAGAGCTGACACTGACCATCCCTGCACTAAAAGAGTATGCCAGCCGATGACGCAGTAGGCTAGGATACTGCAAACTTGGTTAGAAGAGGTGGTATAACAGCGCCATAGATTAGGGTTTAACATGTGATAGGAAATGAAACAAGGTAGTGTCTCCTGATATATCTTACCTTTGTCTTATCTGGAGTGAGTGACTCAAGCTCAGCATCTGCATCTTTTGTTTTCTCTTCTTGTCCAATGTTTCTGAAAAGTGAAAATATGATGATTAAACTTCAGCCTTTACATGGGTGTTTTGAGCTGATGGGTGATTTTTCTAAATCTTAAACAAATGAATACTTTTAAACATATATCATCTGCTCTCTCCCAGATTAGAATGATAAAATTAAACCAGTTTATTCCACTGAAATTTGGCATCTTACAAGAGATTAGGATTGGATGAGAACGATCGCTTCTTCATCTTCAATTAACACAAACCCGTATCAACTCCATTTTCGGCTGACCCTGTTGTATTCAAACTTTCTAAAGTATGTTGAAACTAACATAACCACTCCAAAATAACAAATTCAAGATGACACATGAACTCTGCTAACTACTAGTTAAAAAAATTGCGCAACAGGCAGTCCGAAATGAACAATATAAATTCGTAGTCGAAACATTTAGTCATTTCCGGTAAAAATGTAATGCATTTTGTAGTTAAAAATGCAAGTCAAATTCACAGTTTATCCACCTAAACTTTGTATCTTCAAGAAATTCGCTTTCGCGTTTCTTGCAATTCCAGGACACGATTTCTGTTCTTAATATTTTTGTAAAGTTCTTAACACCGTATCAATAATCATGACTGTGTTTATCCTACAAAGCCAGTCAGGCAAATGAAAAAATGTTGGTTGATTTTCACTTTGTTCTTCCGATCTGCATGGATTCTTTCGTTTTTTTACTGATTATGTTGTATTTATGACCGACTGGTAATGTGGGGGTATTTCTGATACGTGGGGGCCATGTAAGAAAGTCCTAAATAAACTCTGGGAGCTGGTTTAAAGTAATACAATGTATTGAATTTTCATTTAAATTTTGCCTTACAATGTGTCAAGTCAATACTATTTTCTATACTTGCAGCTGATTTTGTAGACTTTAGAGGAGCTCCATTTGTGGTTAGCATTTTTTTCTCTCAAGGCAACCAAACTTTACTGCCAAACAATGTAAATAAAGCGGTTTTCGTTAAAAAGGTCTACAGAAACTTGTTTAACCATTTCGCTATGTATGGTTTTGCAGCGAAACCATAGGTTGCCCTTGCTTTATATGTGGGGTTTCACTGCAAAACCATACAACACGTTGGGTTTTGAAAAGTGTCCATATGGAATAACAATGTTATATCGTGTTCTGGGGGCGGTATGGCATTTTGGTGATGCATGGTACAGGCTTGTAGAGATTTGTTTTTACATATACACCAGCTGGGGTCATAGTACACACAAAATGGCAGCCTACAGAGCAGCGTTGCAAAGAGGTACACTGTAGTTATAAGTTTGAGTTTATTAAAAGCAGATACAGATCTCGAGTACGGAGATGGGGATTTAGGAGAAGACATTGGTAAGATAAAACATCATAATGCATCCTCTGAATATAATTCGGATCACGAATTGAATTAGGGAGGTCTCGTTTTAAGGCTAGGCCTAGTAGTAACGTAGCCTAACACGATGCAGTATAGGTGCTAGCCAAAGTCAGGCACAGTATGGGGGGGGGGGATGTAGTGAAAGGGTTAAATATATTAGACTCATTATATGGGGCTTTACCAAAACTCCCCTGCTAATATATTTAACTTGTTTTTGTTCCAGATTACTTACGGGTCATCGATAGAGGACGCCACAAATGAGTAATGGTTGCTCAAGTCTGATCCAGCAGGTGGTTTGCGCTTCACTGGGTATGGTATCACAGAGAAAATTGCATCTGGTGGCATAGGAGGGCCAGTAGGACCTAATCCAAGCCCCTCCAAAATCTATGGAAACAAAGAAATTTGTCATGTCAGTTTTTCATGTCTTTGATACTACAGGGTCATTTATATGACTCTTGCATCTAGCATTAGGCTGCGAAAATAACCTCCTTCAGGACATAACTGGAAACTTTTTAAATGGAACATTAACAAAATTTGAATTTGAAAAAAATCTCGATACCCCTAATGAGACTGACCTAGAAGTTCTGCAATAGATTCCTAATCTGAGTATTTCAATTTTGGGGTAAAATTTCAACTGCCACTACCGGATGTTCAATGTAATATTTAAATGAACCTACAAACTAAAAAAACTGAGCATACCGCGATAGGTTATTTCCTTGGAGAAGATTCCCTCACCGAGCCAGAAGTGGCTTATATCTGGTTTCCGTGACGTGAAGCAGACAAGAGTATGAAGCTCTCCAGGAGGTGTCTCAATTGAAAGTGAAATTTGGTTGAAAATAGGTAACCAAAGGATAGTCCAATCAAAGCTAACAAATTCTGATAGATGGAAGGATGAAAAAATGACACAATATTGGAAGTCCTATCTGAATGGCCCGCTCCAGTCCACCCAGATAAAAATGAGTACTAGCTAAATAAGTACTATCCAGCGATGGACCGATGTCCCGTATTTTCCGCCGAATGGTCCTGATTTCATTAAATATGATCATAGTTGTTGATAAAAAGGTTGTTGTCTTACATGTTACATGGCCATGAAATCTTTCTGCCAATACTTCTAAATTTGATACACAAAAATATCAACACTGCAGTGAGTCAGTATGCAAGTAAGGGAAGTGATGATTTTCACCAGGCTAGAATTTTGGACATCATACTCGCTAATATCAATTCTATGGTTGTGCTCTTTTCATCAACTCTCATCATGCGAGAGGCGGGATCACCTGCCCTGGGCCTCCAAAGCAGGAAACAGGTGAGGCCCCTGGCCATTGTGTGTGCATTCCAGCAGCTACCTAACCGCTGCACCTGCCCGGGCCACTGGACAGGGTCGAGCAACTCCGGCTACAGCGTAATGTCGAGCGGGGCATGAACTAGTAAAGAGGTGTCTGCTTACTCAGAGTATCCAGCACGATGAGGGATAAGAACGAACTTGTACTCTCAACTGACTGACCTCCGGTGATACTGGTAGTATCTCCATGGCCAGGATCTTGTCCACCATCTCAGGGTCCACCTCACTAGCATCCATCACGATGTGGGGAATCCCCACCAACCCCCTCCTGCTACTAACCTCCTGTGATACTGGTAGTATCTCCATGGCAATGATCTTGTCCACCATCTCTGGGTCCACCTCGCTAGCATCCATCACGATGTGGGGAATCCCCACCTCTTCCTTCTTCTGCTCCCCCTCCTCACTGCTTCCTCCCTCCAGATCCCCAGCCTCTGCAACAGCCTGTATGTGCAAGAAAGTTGCAGTTATTGTTTGGAAAATATTTCAATCTTAAAACTTAACAATGAGCTTTTTCCCATAGGTAGTTGGACCCAAAAATTCTGATTAGGCATCTTTGAAAGTACCGCAATATATCTTCAAAACTTATTCACCCTAAATTGATAGGTAAACCACTATTTCCCCCTCTAGTATTAATAAAGTGTAGTCAGATTCGTTTTCTAAGCATGCAGTGTATGACATTTTTCATCTTTCTTCCTTATAGTTAAGTGAATCACAAATTTTTGAGCACCTGAATTCTTACTTTTCAACAGACTATAAATTTACAACAAGAAACCCACACTCTAGCTTAACCTATTTGATAATAATAAAAGACTTGCTAGAGCGTCTAATGCAGAGAGCCTCTAAGTGCTTTACAGACCAAAAAAACTACAGAAAACTGATAATGCAAAATACACAACAACAGGAGAGAGAGATCAAAACCATGCATCACACTGGTACAAAGACGACCCATAGAACAAGTGCCAAGAAGTGCCATTGCAGTTGTAATCCATAAACATTGAAGTATCTTAAATGTATACATTGATTGAATAATTTTTAGGTTTTGTAGGGCAGGCAAAACTTGTGTGATTTTCTTTTGTGATTCACATGCTTCTTTCAGTCGCACTTGCTCCAATTCTCTTTCTATTTTCTTTTCTCAACCAAGTACTCTATTTTAGTTTTGTTCTTCCATCCTGATGGTGGCAGATTTGATCAATTAACATGTAGTGTGTGTCATTTCTTAATTTTTCTTGTTCAATTCATTTCTTTCTTCTTCTAGTCTCCTTGCACCCTAGTGTTCCCCTTTCTTTCTCCACCTTTGTTGTGGCTTTCTGTCCTGGTGGTGGGTGAGCCAGTACTTTGCCTGTTTCAAACTCAGATTAGGGCATTAAATTAAAGGCATATTTGATCCATGAACATTGTGTGACATTTCTTACCTTTCCTCTTTCAAGTTGTTCTTTTTCCAGTCTCTCCCACTCCCTCTTTTCCCTTTCTGTTTGTCACCTTTATAGAAAGTGGTGATGCAGTGGTGATGTGGTGATGTTGCTTTTAAACTCAGATTAGGACTTAAATTGAAGGCAGAAATGGTCCCAGCACATCTGATTCCTAAATTAAATTCAGAGTGTACAACATTTCTTACCTTTTCTCTTTCCAGTCGTTCTTTCTCCAGTCTCTCTCGCTCCCTCTCTTTTTCTCTTTCTTTTTCCTTCTCTGCCTTTGTCTTGGCCTTCCGTCCTGATGGTGGGTGAGGCGGTATCTCGTCTGGGTCACCATCTTCTCCGTTCAGGTCAGATGTTTGTCCTATTAGAGGCAGATGGTAAAAAGTTAAAATTTAACATATGACTAAAGTGTCGAGAGTTGTTGATCTGATCTAGCAGGGTTGCCAAATAGCCAATATCTGACCAATATAATAGTATTAAAGGTCAAATTCTTGTCAAAATATGAGAAATATTTACTGCTATTTTTATTCTGGCAAAAATGATAATACGGGGGTAATGATCATGTGCAACTTTTTACCACACACTATAATATCACAATATATACCTGTTGTCCGATTCCATCGTTTAAGGAGTTTGTCTATGTCCTTCATGCAGTGCTCAAATGACTTGAAGCGGTTGTTTAGTTCAATTTCTTCCTCAGTTAGTGGTTCCCTATCTGTATCAGACTCTGGCAACATCTCGTGAGACACTGGTCGACCCTTATCTTTCTTCTTCTTCCTATGGGTGGGAAAATTATTCAAAAATTACACTGACAGACTGTGCATTGTTTGGCTTAATACATACAGATGTCAACCAAAGATCAGCCAAGTCAAAGTTCAATTGAGTCAAATGTCAAATAAAACTTTGAATATTCAACAATGAAAGGGGAAAACATATCTGTAAACTTGAAAGTCATATCTCAGCATGTTAGAAATATTGAAAAAAATAGAGGACGGCCATACATCTGGGGTACTACAGGGGTCTGGGTAAGTTCGGCATCTTAGCATAAATACCTTAGGAATTCCCAGTTCTTTAGTAATTTTGGTGGAACAAACTAGCCAATCTTTATGTGTTGTCATCAGAAAAAAATAAAAAATTGTTGTTTATCTTTCTTGACCTGTTTTTTCTTCTTGTACTCACAAAAATATTGAATGCCCCACTGAGCAGTTGATATGGATATAAAGATGGTCACTACTCACTTTCCCTCTTCCTCTCCACATGTTCACCGCCGATGTGTGAGTACCGCCTCTCAATCATCCCAGAGGGTTACTCCAATAGTCAAATTTAACAAACATAGTCACTACTAACTTTTCCCCTTCCTCTTCTTTATGTTCGCTGCAAACGTTCGAGTCCAGCCTCCCAATCATCCCAGACAGAGCTACCTTTAGATCCTGGTCAAAGGTGGCCTAGCTGTGGGGCATCATGTTTCCCCTCACCAGCGGGTCACTCTAACCCTAACATAAGTATCTACTTACCTTCCCCCTTCCTCCTTTTTATGTTCTCTGCCAACGTGCAAGTCCTGCCTCTCGATCATCCCAGACAGGGCCACCTTTAGTCCCTGGTCAGAGGTGGCCTGTGAGGCATCATGTTTCCCCTCTCCAGAGGGTTACTCTAACCCTAACATAGTAACTACTTACTTTCCCCCTCCCTCCTCTTCATGTCCGCTGCCAACGTGTGAGTCCGGCCTCTTAATCATCTCAGACAGAGCCACTTTTAGACCCTCATCAGAGGTGGTCAGTGGGGCATCACGCTTCTCTTGCCAGAGGGTTACTTTAATAGTGGAATAGAACAAACATAGTAACTACTTACTTTCCCCCCTTCCTCCTCTTTATGTTCACTGCCAACATGCGAGTCCGGTCTCTCAATCATCCCAGACAGAGCCACTTTTAGACCCTGGTGAGATGTGGTCAGATGTGGTCAGTGGGGCATCACGCTTCCTTGCCAGAGGGTTACTCCAATTGTGGAATAAAACAAACATAGTAACTACTTACTTTTCCCCTTCCTCCTCTTTATGTTCGTTGCCGACGTGCCAGTCTGGCCTCTTAATCATCCCAGACAGAGTCACTTTCAGACCCTGGTCAGATGTGGTCAGTGGGGCATCACGCTTCCCTTGGCAGAGGGTTATTCCAATAGTGGAATAAAACAAACATAGTAACTACTTACTTTTCCCCTTCCTCCTCTTTATGTTCGTTGCCGACGTGCCAGTCCGGCCTCTTAATCATCCCAGACAGAGTCACTTTCAGACCCTGGTCAGATGTGGCAGAGGGTTACTCCAATAGTGGAATAAAACAAATATAGTAACTACTTACTTTTCCCCTTCCTCCTCTTTATGTTCACTGCCAACGTGCGAGTCTGGCCTCTCAATGGTCCCAGAGTGAGCCACTTTTGGACCCTAGTCAGAGGTGGTCAGTGGGGCATCACGCTTCCCTTGCCAGAGGGTTACTCCAATAGTGGAATAAAACAAACATAGTAACTACTTACTTTCCCCCTTCCTCCTCTTCATGTTCACTGCCAACGTGTGAGTCCGGCCTCTCAATCATCCCAGACAGAGCAGAGCCACTTTCAGACCCTGGTCAGATGTGGTCAGTGGGGCATCACGCTTCCCTTGGCGGAGGGTTACTCCAATAGTGGAATAAAACAAACATAGTAACTACTTACTTTCCCCCTTTCTTCCCTTGGCAGAGGGTTACTCCAATATTGGAATAAAACAAACATAGTAACTACTTACTTTCCCCCTTCCTCGTCTTTATGTTCGCTGCCGACGTGTGATTCCGGCCTCTCAATGGTCCCAGAGTGAGCTACCTTTAGTCCCTGATCAGAGGTGGGTGCTGGTGCATCATGTTTCCCTTCTCCGGGTGGTTTCTTGGGCCCTGCCTGGCTGGGGGCAGCACCTACACGGCCACCTTCTTGAGTCTTTTTGATCGGTGCTCCTTTCAGTGAGGCCTCCTTGTCTTTGTCCACCTGTTTGTTGCCTTTCTTCTTCTTGTTCCTGTGTATAATCATTATTATTTAGGGAACAATGACAGGACGTGCGGAATTAAAAGACAGGACTGATGTCATTATGGAAGGCTTTCAAGTAGACTCGGGATAAAAGGAGGATCAAACTTCTCAATAAAGCAGGAGAAAAGTATGATTTTGTAGTCCAAAAGTAGCTCTTTTGCATGCTTTCAGGAGTAGTTTCATGACATTTTTGTCGGGCTCATCGTGGAGGAGGAGGAGATTTCTCCAGGAAATATCCAAGTGGAAAGTTAAGGCAGGCCACCACAAGAGGAAGAGCCGCAGTTGCTTTTTGAGTGGTGGCATGTCAAAAAGTAGGATAAAGTAGGATTTTCAAGAAAAAAGCTGAAGTAGGAGGTATGTTCAAAGTAGGAAAAAGTAGGAGTCACTTGAAAGCCTGTAATAGAGGATAGCAGACTGAGGTGTACGGTCTGCTCAGCCTTCTATTATGACATCATCCTCATTTTATTCGAAAACCGAGGCCCATGTCATCTGGTCACTATTACCATTAATACATGAACCCTTCATTTTTATCCCAAAAATATACAAAACCACTCATCTTCACATTTTTCACATAACATATAAATTGTAGTGAATTCTCCTTTAATCATGGATTCAAAACCGACTTTGAATGACTTTCTACACAGTGAAGTGTACAGGCAGATCACACAAGGGTTAATGAATACTGCTCAACTAATCAGAGGAGTGAGGTCTCAGATTATCAGGAAAGTGAAGGTGTCACACTGGGGCGGCAATAGCCAGGGGGCCCTCTCGGGCATTCGGTCGGGGAGTGCTGGCCCCCTTGTCAGGGATTTTTTTAAATTTTCTGTCAGGAAAAATCAAGGGCTATACGATGATAGTGTGTACAGCGGTGCTTCGTCGAGGCCTTGGCCCCCTCGTAGGGGAAATCCCGGTGTCCCCCCCCCCTGATGTCACAAAAATTCTTGGAGAGAATCACTACAACCTCTGATCCATGCAACAATTCTTAACAAGCTAACAGTGCCCTTAAAAATGGGCTCAAAGTTACTTGCAACCTGTACACAGCTTAAATTCATTTGGTAGCCACTGGCTCCTGAAGTGAAAATTTTGGTCACCAGCAACTTCAAGTAAAATGACGAAAAAAATGGGCTAGACAAAGTATTTTGTAACGTAATGCCTAAAAAAAAAATTGTTGTGTTTCCGGTAACATAATTTTTGAAAATAGGATAGGGTAGGTAGGTCGGAAAATAATTTGATTTTATGATTTTATTTTACTGGCCCATTACCAGTTTAGCATCATGCCAAAATGGTATTGACACCGTCTTTATCGACTGAAATCATTTTGCATGTGGCAGGGCTCGAATTTAAAGGTCGTTTGATCGTCGGAGAAACTAAAATTTGTACCAGACAGCCTGACATTTCAAAAACACTATTATTTCATTATTTCCCTTTGTCAATATCCTATGAGGGCGTCTCTGTATTTGTGGGGGACGTTTTATAGCCA
>JAODUJ010245079.1:0-10340 GCA_027564615.1 Psolus chitonoides
GGGGGGGGCGGGGGGCTATCCCTCTTCCCCCATTGGATACGCCACTAATCCCAACTCTCCTAGGTCCTTTGGGAGTCTACCGTTAACGCGCGTTCTTGCGTCCAGACGCGTTTTATTAAAGCTAGGCGCACATTCGAAATTGATCATCCTTCAAGTTGAACGCACAATATTTCACACATAAACATTGACAGACAGTCGTGTGCAAGATGTATGATTGTAAGCTTACATAAGCTTAATAAACTTTCATACTTTATTCAGCAGCATTTCAATTTTAAGATATGAAATAAATGACAATATATACAGTTTATACAGTTGAACGCGCAAATTTCCGTCTGGAACGCAAACTTTGGCATGTTCGCGAACAAACCCGTTTGACTGAACGCGGATTTAAGCCTTAACGGGCTTAACGGGAACCATGCGAGACAGTCCTTCATTTCAAGCCATCGATGAGGGTGATCCACCCTCATTTTTTTAAGTGTGGGGTGGGGGGGGGACACGAAGGCATTTTGTCCCCCCACCCTTTGTAACCTGAAGTCCTAAAATGAGGGTCACTATAACAAAAAGGTTCAAAGTACCCGACAGTATTGAAACATATAGCACTGTTTTGCATATAAGCACTAAGTTTTTCTGAGTGGACACCCCCTCCCCTTAGACTCCACCCCTAGTACAGCAATTCACTCGCAAAGAATGCCCCCCCACATTTAGAAAACAAATCGACTCCCCTGCTTGACTTTATCTCATGAAAATATTTGTTCTACCATGTTGCAATTGCAAGTGGCGAAATCGGACCCCCTCCTCCCCCCTCCCGTGGCCCCATCTTCAAGTAACTCTAACCCAACTTGGCTCGCCTGTGAAAGCAGCAAATGGTTTTGGGCATTGAGAACTTTGGCATAACCTTTCATTGTGATGTGATAAAAGACAGTTAGATTATAAAAACTTACAAAGAGCTTCCCAACCAAAGTGTAACCATGACATCACAAATGTTGCCAGATTCTCAATTGAAATTAAGAATCAGAACCTAAAAATCAATAACTTGGTAACCAGACATGCTACTGCGATGGGACTTCCACCATTGAGTTCAGTTTTGTTTTCCTCTTAATTGTCAGAAGTTTTCATTTTGGTCTGGACTATTCGTTCCAAAATTCGTTTTCAAAAATTCATAGTTTCATTCCTGTCCCGCATGTCCCTAGTATGCTGACTCTTAATTGTCAGTTCCGCATCTCGGCGAATTGCTAAATTATTACCATACAACCCTGACAATCGGGATGTGTTGTCTTTCCTTTCTATTAATTTATTTACTTCAGTCCCTCTCTATAGGCTATAAATATTTGATCACAAGAAGAGATAGATATTTTTTCCCGCCCAAAAGTGGATATACATTTAATCACGTCGTATTAACGCAGTTCAGACGGCGTTATATTTTCGACATAACGAGTAGAACTGTTATCAAATGAGACAGGGTTACAACAGCAAACCAATGACACAGTTTCTCTGAAATACCTTTTATCTGTTTTCATGGCCGACTGATGAATTATAATATTTCTTGTCATTTTAATATTTCTGATGTAGGTTGCTTTGGCATAGTGGCCTTAGTGCTACTCCATGTGAGCTGAGAGTTCCGGCTTAAAGGGACACGCAGTGGTTATATAACAATATTTTGTGTAAGCTAAAAGTTCCTTCTTAAAGGGGCACGCAGTGGCTATACAATTATTATGTGTGAGCGAAAAGTTCCTACTTAACGGTACACGCAGTGTTAAAGCATTGTTCCGTGTGAGGTAAAACTTGCACGCAGTGACTACATTATTCTATGTGAGCTGAAAGTTCCTACTTGAAGATAGGCCTACACGCAGTGATTATAACATTATAACATTATAACATTATTTTGTGTGAGCTTAAAGTGGTTATAATATTATTCTGTGTGAGCTAAAAGTTCCTACTTAAAGTGACACATAGTGATTATAACATTATTCTGTGTGAGCTAAAAGTTCCGACTGAGAGGGACACGCAGTGGTTGTAACATTATTCTGTGTGAGCTTAATGTTACGACTTAAAGGGATACACATTGGTTGTAACAATATTTCATGTTAGAAGAAAGCTCCGAAAAAGGACACACGTTGACTATAGTATTATTAATCCTCTGGGCTTTTATTAATGGATACCCTTCCAACTCCAGTTTAGCGAATAGTTTGCCCCTCACCGAATTAGGCGCGTATGCAAGATTTTTTTTACCCGTGGGCGCTCTGGGGGCGCGAAGTGATCCCAGGCCCAAGTCAATAGGAGATTTTTCCCTACGGGGGGGGGGGGGCGCCCCTTTCGCAACCTGGATACGCTAGTGCGAATGATCCGCTTAATACCATATAAACGTAAAACCAGAAAAACATGCATGCCATGACAAGAAAACCAAGATATTGACATTTTAAGGAATTGCTTCTGAGCCCAGCCCGCTCATCAATATAATGAGAGTTGCACCAAAATCAATAGGGATCGTCCACTCATCGTGGGCAATCTATGTGCCAAGTATGACATCGATCCACAGGCCACTACTGAGATAATGTGCTTGCAAGCAATTTGCAGCAAAATCACATGTGGCCCTGTCCCTCATGTTATTGACGACACATATAGTATACCCTACCTCCTACCAATGCCACCAAAACAAGTTTGAACAAAATCGGACATACGGTTGCCAAGATATTCATATTTGAAAGAAATTACTTCTAAGCCGCGCCCACTCATGAATATTAATTAGATTGGAACCAAAACCAATAGGGATCATCTACCCAGCATGGACAATCTATGTGCCATGTATGTCATCAACCAACCACGTCACTTCCGAGATAGTGGTAACAAGCTTCGTGTCACGCACACACAGACACACACACACATACACACGCAGCCATGGCAGCATGCATTACTTTGACCTTCGGCAAGTAACAAAAATATCTCTCTGTTTTCGTCTAATAAAATAACAACAATCTACCTTGTTGATTAGTGAAACATATCTGAAATTGACTTCCGACTGCGACTTCTGGCATTAAAAGTGCACCTTCATATCATGATTATGTGATTGAAATCGGCATTATAATATTGTTTGTTTTGCTTTGAAGTTAGCCTATGTCCTAACGGTACGCTACCAGATTTTAATCTGTCCAATGATAGTCGTTATTACTCTAGTTTATTTCCGATTGATGTTTAGGCTCCGGAACTGTGTTTTATGTTGGTGCTTTAGCACTTCCAAAAATCTATCAAAGCAATATGAGTAATTTGGAGGAATTGGGGGGAAACTGTCATTATCGTGGGAGGCCTACTTGTTGGTAAATTGCTTTGATCACCTAATCAAAATCAATCAGACTGGGTTTAGGGTTTTTATTTTTTTATTCAATGGCAAATATAGGTTTTGAACGAAAATAATCAGAGGACGTTCTGATCAGAGCGCGCACGGTGCAGTTGAATGGAGCAGGGCCATTTTTTTTATTACAAATGTTTTTTTTTTCTCGGAAGAATTGGCCAAGGCTACTTTTGATCTGAAAAGAGGTGTTGTCGTTATACATTCTTGGATTTGTAGGTACATTTTTCGAACACCCCTCCCTCCTCTCAATTCCGACACCCAAGCGTACGCTAGTGGCTGAACGTGATGTTTGCCGTTGTTTTCTGATTCAATTGTTAGGTCAAAGAGGATCATCAACGATAACAAAATATTCAAACAATGGTTACTTGTATTGATGCTAAATGTTTTTCCAATAACTTGTAAAAGGCCACTTGGCTCTGTTGATATCTGTTGAAGCTGGAATCAAGTTTAAACTGCTCAAAATTGATATACCTTCAAGAAATCAATAACATACCTCGACAGGATAAGCTCGACAGGATATATCATTCTTCGTCACTGAAAAAGTGATACAACATAATTTTCACTCTTATCTGCTTATGTTTTCACGCGCAAAGGTACATACAGAGTTTGGTAGGTGTGCTCGTGAAAAAAGGTCGAGTTTTTGTGGTTCTTTTTACATATTCTGAACGTCTAAGGATCTTTGTTTGCTCCCAAAATACTGTATAGAATAGTGATTAGGAAACAATTTAAATTTTGTCCGCACAGAAATAGTTTTCACGGTATGTCTTTCGCGGTGGTCAAACACGTTGTTAGCTTATTCTCGTTTAGGTTCTAAATGAGAACGAGCATAACTCGTATTAGCTGATCCCAGATGAAGTTGATCTAAGGGGTTGTAGCGTCTGGGGAGCACAGTTCTAAACGTACACCGAAAATGGCGTGGGCTTTGGTCCCGGAGTGGAGGTACTCAATCGCAGTGGATGGAGAATAATATGTGATAGTGACGTCATCGTCTATCTCAAATAGTAGTGACTGCGATTTTTTCTTTTTCATTACGGTAGTTCAACGATTTTCAAAGTATAATAACATTAACGCCGAATTTTAGACTCAATATCACAATTACCAATATCACAATAGGTATCGCCCAACTTCCCCACCCTCACACTGCACCTCTCGGGCTCTCCCCAATAGCTTACGCTCTAGATCTGGTGTTTCATCAGTTTGAGTTGCAATTTAGTCCTTTTGTGCCTTCCATTAGTACGGTAACTGTATTCTGTATCCACCTCGATGATCTGATAATGACCCTCCAATCTAGCCATTCATCTGCAATCAGCTGGTTAATCTCTCTATTGCTTCCAGCAGTCCAGTGTGCTCACTCTAAATTAATTATCATAGTCAGATTTACCACCAATAATTTTACACACTGGGCATATTGCTTTATATTAATTACAACCAATAAGGAATGGCAACACTGACCGTCACGTGACCTAAAATACGCTTTTCCAGGTCACGTGACCTAAAAAGGCTGGACGGAGTGACGGAGTGACAAAGAAGAATATAGGCTTGTTCCCTTCGGGACAAGCAAAAATACATAGTAGGCCTACCTATTGCACGATTTCTCTTATAGACTTAACATGAAGATATCGTTTTCATATTACAGCAGTAGTTTTGAATACCCTTGAAACCCAAACCCTTCAATCTCATTTCATTTTTTCGTCAAATTCTAATCTATTATACTTGGAACAAACCTCTGACGAAAGTAAATTCGTATTTATTGGAATTTTCCGGTGGTGTGCATATAACAATTGTGTTTCCAAACTTTTGTAGCTGAACTAAACCATGTATGGACCTTTAACAAGTGGCGTAACGCCTGTGCGGACTGACTCATGCAGCGGAGCGAGGGCCTCGACCCGAGTGGGCCCCGTAGGCAGAAATATGGTAATATAATAATGTATATTATGCTAAATTGAGTGGTTAAGTCTAAGGACCTTTAAATTGTTCAAATATTCCTCAAGGGGGAGGGGTGGCGACGCCCACCAGGCTTAGACCTCACCCCTGGGAGGGCGATCATAAAAGGGCCCGACCTTCGCGACCGCCGAGGCGCCTACACCGGCTCAAGCGCTACGCCACTGCTCTCAACTATTATTCAGGACCAATTGGCAGACTGAAAAAGTGTTGAATTATCATTTTCGGCCGACTATTACGAAGAACTGGAACAATTGTTATATGTTTTTATCGCGTTCCTTCCTTCTGTGTGTTTTTAATGATTTTTTTTAGTGAATATGTCTTATTTAGTAGGCTACTGTACGTTAGTGTGGTATTTATATATGTGTTCCTGTTTCAATTCCGCGCACTACCATCAATTTCCCCTTGAATCACACACTGAATTGACTACCCTTCAAGGACCTGGAGCCCAACATACAGCATACTCTAAAGCCAACAAGTTTGCCCGCGCGCTGTGGTATATTGGTCTTACTTAGACACTGACACTCCCATGATCCCATGATCCGTTCGACGTATGAGGCAGTCACTCTTAGTTGGCCCTAGTCAGCAGTACTCGGATATCACTCCAGCTGAGGTTCATCTGCTGGAGGTCTCGTTGAATAGTCTGGTGCCAGCTCATTTTGGGTAGGTCTCCTTTTCTTTTTCCCTTTGGGGTCCACCACAATACTTGGTAGGCAAGCCTTACGAGGGGAGCAGTACAGCGTGGTCCAGCCAACTCCACCCTGTAGGTTGCTTTGACTGTCGTCTGACTTCTTTGTTGGTGACGAAGTCATTCCATTTGATGCCGAGGATTTTTATGAGACATCTTGTGTCAGAGGCGTCTAGTTTCTTCTCTCGACTTTTTTATGTGCCAAGTTTCACATCCCTACAGTAGCGTGGGCAAGGCTTTGGAATTGTAGAAGCGAAGCTTGCATGGGGAGAGCCTGATGTTTGCCCGAAATTTAATCAGTTGATTGAATGCTGCTGAGACTTTTCCAATCCTGCAGCAAATTTCATGGTTCAATGTACCCTGGTTATTTGTTTACCTACCGTACCCAAATTTGTAAAGTCTTCTACATTTGCTACTTTGTTCTGAACAATTAGGATATCGGTCGATGCATGGTGAACTCCTAACAGCATGTTCTTAGCCTTTTTCGGCTGATTGGCAATCCCAGTCCTTCAGCGGAGTTGTCAATAGCATCTACAAGGTCCTGAAGTCCACGGATACTCTCAGGCAATGCTGCAATATCACTGGCGAAGTCGGACAGCTTAACACCTCTCTGCCAGTCGATGCCTTGGTCGGATGTTGCTTTCTTCATGAACTTTATTATTGGGACTACTTCCAATATCCTTACATTGTCGACTATAGGAGAGGCTGAAATCAGCATGTGTGGGAAATTCAAAATGACCAAAATCGTGCTCGATTACTGTCAAACTCGCATCATTTGTATTTGGAGATAGTTTTCGGCAAAATGGTAACCAATCATGGTTGGTAAACACCTCATGATGAGCAAACGAAAAAATCTGGGGACCAGTTCTCGAGGGGGACACTTTTCGCGGCTGAACGTCGAGCTAATGGTGGTGCACCATGTGACTGCAAATTCGTTTGAATGTAAATATTTGTATTCCATGGATAAACAAACATGGAATATCTAAAACAAACCGACAGTTGCTCAAAGAAAAATATGTGACTGCAATTATTATGACTATATCATGTTGCAGTGTTGAGTGTCCATCCCGGGTATAGACATGCTACGTTGCTCACAACACAATCCAATTTCTCGTAATGGGTTTGGTTTTATCTTTTCAATGATGCAAGTTTTAATTGCACTGAGAGATAAACAGCTGTAATATTAGTGCGATCATCAACATGGTGGGATGTATTATTGCACCCGATACGTATTGAAGACAGCGGTTGCAACTGAGAATGAGTAAATTTTTGCATAATTTTTTTTTCAACGTTAGGTGGGTTATTTGAAGCGAGTGAAGTAGGCGAAGTGTGTAGACCAAGATCTGTGCTTCCAGAGCCGTGTTTTTAGGTGTGATGAAATTCATCGACACTGTAAGCATGTAGCAGTTCGTATACTATGCACATGTACGGACGCTCGGGCGAATGCAGTATAGGAGAAACTATCGTTTGTCATACGATCAAAGTTATTAATTTTCCAGTCGTTTCCATTAGGACAATTCATTAACGTAGTCTGGTACTGCTCACGAGATTGCTAGTTCCAAATTTCAATTTGGCCTAAATTTCGTCAACTGATCGTTACCAGTTACGCCAGAGGCGGGGAACGTCCGGCCCGCGGGCCGTATACGGCCCACTAGCCCATTTGAACTGGCCCGCGAGGCATTTCGTAAATGCAGTATTCTTGGCTTATTTTGTCATGTGGTGTCACGTTTGCCAAATGTGCTGTTCATAACCATGAGATCAGACCTCACAACTCTTTTGTTTTGCTCGCTGCGCGCAGTAGTTTGGTTTGGTTTAGTGAAGTAAGGATCCGAAAGGAATAACTTCTTATCGAGGACCCTTATTACCAAAAATAAATTTGGTTCTGTTGTCTGTCTTATAATGTGGTCTCACTTGCGCCAAATGTGTTGTTTTTTTACCCAAAGATCGGAGATTATATCCCAAAATTATCCGCGCGCTTCTTGCTCAGCAGTGTTCCTTTATCTAGTTATGGGGATGAAACTGTATGTTCAGCCAGTCACGGGGTAAACATTCGAGCACGAATATCGATAATTTTGTATGGCCCGCAAATAATGTTATAAATATCCAGATGGCCCTCGATAGGATAAAGGTTCCCCACCCCTGCTGTAGACAGTCGCTGGCCAGTGCATTTCTTCATAGTGAAGGGCATGATTCCATCGTTACTATAGACACAAAAGTATTCCTGATTATTGGTTGTAGTATTTATGTATGCATAAGTCTGAAATAAACCCAGATTACTGCTTGGATTGATTTCAAGCAGTATAAATAAGATTCTGGGCATGCAGTACCTACCATGGACTCCCCGAGGGGTGACTTCAGAGAGCTTCTGTCCACATTCCTTCAGAAAGCCAACAGTGATCTCAACACTGTCATCGGTTGGGTTCTCCAGTAGTAACGTCAGAATTTCCAATGCTAACACCTCGTGTGCCTACAAAGAGACAAACAGTAGCAATTGATTCTAAGGTACTGACATAATTCAAGACAATCCACTCATTGCAAAATGGTTAAACCAAAAAGGCTTTGTGATTCCTTGCTTGTAGTTTCACCAAATAACTGGAAATACTATATCACACCATGTTCTCATTATGGAGGCATACAAACCAAGTATGAACTTCATCTGACCAGGTATGTTTGAAAAAAATCAGTGTTTGACCCCTGTTGAGCTCAGAGGAATTCTCCCAAAAACAAAAAGGATCATGGACTCATTATAGTGAACACATAAATACCATGTATGAACTGGATCTGATCAGGCATGGTCAACTTTTGAGCTCCATTGACCACAGATGACCTCTGACCTCAAATAATAAGAATAATGTACTCATTACATGGGGAACATACACCAAGTTGAACTTGATCTGATCAGGTATGGTCAACTTAGTGTGTTCGAAAGGTTTTCAGTTTTACCTCTGTTGACCTCACATGACATCTGACCTCTCCCCTGTACTCCCCTGTATGAGGAATATACAAACCGAGTAATGAACTTAATCTGCCCAGGTATACTAAACTTACCATGTTTACAAGGTTTTCAGTTTTTGACCTTCGTTGACCTCTGACATGTCTCAAAAACAATAGAGATAATGTACTCATTACAGGAACACATATTTCTAGTTTGAATTTGATCTGACCAGGCAGGGTTGACAATCGTAAGTTCCTACGGCCAGTCATCTGTCTTTGAAAGTCACACGACTGTCGTACAATCTTCATAGATGACGATCGGTCTCAGTTGACCTTCATTAATCGTTGATAATCTTAAGTTATGTTACGTTGGCCATACAAGTCGCCACAAGTCTTCGTTCATCGTATGACAAGTCATAGGTAATCCTCAGTGGTCGTACTGTAATCGTGCAATAGTCTTACAACAGTCGTATGATTACCACACACTTGACGTACGATCATGGAAGACCTGTCGATTACGTGTGACCCCAACATTTTTGGGGCTGACGTCGCAGGCAGTCGTCACGATTGTGTCCAATCAAAAACCCATTCAAGTCGCAGATGGTTCTATGTAATTGTAAGCTCTAGTGTGACTGGGGCTTAAGCCAATTTTAAGGGGATTGTGAAGAGAGCACATCACTACTAAAATACTACTTAAATCACTACTTAATTACAACTGTTTAACTGTTTATGGTTAGCTTTTCCCAACTTGCAATTTTCTCTGCGCGCAGTATTTTGCTAGCTTCACTTGTCATGTGGCGTCACTTATGCTAAGTGTGCAGTTTATAATACAAATCGACATCACAGTGCAGTAGATTCTGGTTTGTGATGTTTCTTTGGTGTGTAGGTGCAGATAGGGCCCCAGTGCACTCTTCTAGTATTTTGTCTAATTCACCACTACAATGTGACATGATAAAAGATTATACTGAGATGTTTTCCAGTCGCAATTGAAATATACACAATGTGCTATGTTGAAGCTGGAATCAGCATAGGCGTACTGGCTGGAGAGGGGGGCAATTGCCCGCCCAAAATTTGCGGAGAGGCAATTTGGGCAAGATATCAGCCGAAATTCAGGCAATACTTCTGGGAATAGTGTAGTTTATGAGAATTGTACAGTTCTGAATGTAAATGTTTGCCAGAATGACTGAATATTTTGCCCAAATCTGATATGCAGGAAATTGTTTGCATGTGTCGCGTGCCTTGTGTCCTTCCAAAGGTTTGAAAATTCGGGCAATTTTTTTTCCCTCCAAACAAATTGGAAGGTTCTGGTACGCCTATGGGAGTGTGGTGGCCAAGTGGTTAGGGCTTCGGTCTTGTAATCCAGAGGTTTCTGGTTCGAGCCCTGGTCGGACTGCCACGTTGTGTCCTTGGGCAAGGCACTTTATCCCGATT
>JAODUJ010245189.1:0-15761 GCA_027564615.1 Psolus chitonoides
AATTCGACAGAAATTACATATTTGTTAAAAATTGTTAATGGTACTGAATTATTAGGTTGATATTCAGCAAATAATGCCGTTGACCACTGAAATAGAACCACAATTTCATTATCAAACCATTTTGAAATTTTGACCTATATGTCATACTTTGTGCCCCCACCAGTTCGTGGAATGAGCCATATACCTTAATTTAAAGACCCATCGTTCATTTCTCCTGCCAACATACCAAACAATTTTGATGTGCCATACATGACCGGTAGTACTGCAGATTCCTGGCAGATTTGAGCTGAAAGAAAGAGCCTTTAATTGAATAATCAAATCATTGTTTAAGTGGAAGTCTGAAGTGATAATAAAATTGCAATTCCATTTACACTAGGCTATATGAATGTTACAAACCTTTATAATCTAAATCTAAATTTTTGTTCTACATGTGGTAGGGCTCATTTGCTTTTACCTTTCAGTGTCTGTCTGTGGCTGTACATGTCTGTTTAGTTATCGAGTCTCGTTAGTCGTATTTCGTGTCGTCATTGTCGTTGAGGGGTCAGCAGTGTCATCTCTGAATGCTTTTCTCCCCTGACTCCTTCAAATGTCTTGCGTTTCTACGCAGTAATTGTCCTCCTGCAGTTCTGATGTCGTACGAGCCTGGTTCTGGGAGTTTCCTTAGGATGCTGGCCGGTGTCCATTGTTCTGTGGTTTGGTCTTGGCTTCGGACTGTTTGGCCAGTCAAGAACAGTGATTTTGGAGCGAAGCTGATTAGGTGTTCGTCTTGTATCAGGGCGGCTCCTAGTCCTTTTAAGGAGGCATCTACCTGTGTGGTTGTTTCTTCTGTCGGATCAACGTATGATAGTATCACCTTGTCGCCAATCATTTTTTTAATTCAGTGGAACGCGTGTCTGTGTGTCTCTGTCCACTCGAAGATCGTGTCCTCTGTGATAACGTTTTGAAGATTGACGTGTGTTCGGATAGGATTGGGATGAATGGTGACATGTATGTCGCTATTCCAAGGAATTCTTGCTAGTAGGCTCCTTCAAGGCTTTGACAGCTCTGACCTCGTCTGGTTCAGAGTGAACTCCTTGAGCGTTGTATATCATTCCGAAGATACTCAACTTCTTGATGCCCCACTTTGCTTTGTTGAAGACTAACCCCTCTTGTCTGGCAATATTCATTAGGTTGTGCTGGTTGTTGTCGTGTTCTCTCTCTGTCTTTCCATATACAGCTATGTCTTCTGCGATGCTGACTGTTCCTGGACATTTTTTGGGTATTTGGTCCATCTTTTGCTGGAACACATCTTGACTGACATGGAGTCCAAATGGCAATTGATTGAAGCAATATCGTCCGAATGAGCTGTTGAATGTTGTGAGGAGGCTTGATGTCTGGTCCAATGCTATAGACCAGTAGCCCTGTTTATCATCCAGTGTTGAGAAAACTGTTGCTCCTGCAAATTTGTGGGTGATCTCTTCGATTGTTGGGATATGATAGTGACTTTTTTTATTGCTCTGTTCAGATCACTCGGATCGAGGCAAATTCTTCATCTCCCATTTGGATTTTGAGTGTAGGCTAGGCTCGATGCCCAGTCCGTCGGTTCTGTCACCGGGGTGATCACGTCTAGGCTTATCATCTCATCTAGCTTTATAGGGATCTGGCAACGCCTTGGTGGGTGTACTACTGGGGGTACGATATGGTATTTTTCCTTGAATTTTTTTATCCCATCCAATTGATAGGGGTACACAGGGTCTTAGTTGTTCCATGTCATTGACTTTTTCTGGTGTCCCGTTGCCCTCCAAGTTTAGGGTCAATAGTTTATGTTGCATCGATGATTGCAGACCAAGTATGACAAGCTTTTCCGTCTCGACCACGTAAAATTTTACTGGTGCCTTTGTGTCCTTGTACTGGCAGGGAATCTCGTAACTTCCTAAGTGCGAAATAACCGTCTCGTTGTACGCCGTTATCTGTACCGGACTGTGGTTGGTTGCTTTGTGCAGAGGGTATCCATCCCTTCCTATCTTTGTAGGGTACATCTTCACGAATGTGCAGAGTGGGAGGATACTACTTCCAGCTCCTGTGTCAACTTTAACCTTGAAAGTTGCTTGTCTATAAGTCGTTGTCCAGTTTATTTTGAGTTTTGCGTACTTCCGTGCGTTTGGAGTCGCACGTTTTCTGCGCGTCAATATTAATTGTGTCGAAATTCAGATCTTTACTGTCAGTGGCAGACAGTTGTTCGACATCATTGCTCAACTCATTGACTTTGTGTTTACTATCTTTTGATTTGTTGTGGTTGTCTTTGCAACCACGTTCTTTGAAGGGTTGTCGAGATTTCGACCTCTTTTTGTTGCCGTTCATTGGGTTGGGATATACACACCTTTGCCCAATGATTTAGCATGTCACATTTTTTGCACGTCATGCCTTGTGCTGGGCATTTACCTTCTTGGTTGTGTTCCAACCCGCATTTTGAACACTTGCCTTGGGGTGTACGGCTGTTTCTGATAGCATTACCATTTACTTGCGCACTCGTCAACTCTGCCATGTGTGTTTGACTTGCTTCATAAGTCCGCGCTATGTCAACTGCGTCATCTAGTTTGAGCTTCTCATCTTTCGCGAGTAAGATCTTCTGCACTTTTTTATGTCGAGTGCCTATGATAAATTGCTCGATGAGCTTTACTTCAAGGGCTTCATCACCAAACTTGCAATTTCTTGCCTGTATAGTGCATCTGGTAATGAAGTCATCAGTGCTTTCAGTCTCTAGTTGCGTGAATTTATGCGACGTAAATCGGTTTAGTCAAAAGTTTGTTTTTGGTTCGAATGCTTTGCAAATCTATCCCATATTTTCGTCGGATTTACCTGGTCCGCTTCAGATATCTCCCAGGTATTATAAATTTGAATGTCCTCTTGCCCTGACCACAATAGTATGTAGGTTACGTTTTCTTTGCCACTAGCTTTGGCAAGGGGTCCCGAAAATACCAGGTTACAATATTGTCAAAAGTTGCTAAATATGCCTGGGAGGTCACCTGAAGACCAGTTCATCGAGGGTGATGTAACACCCCAGAGGCTTAAACCAGGGCAGTAATTTTCCGTGACTGCCTGTGCTGGGCTCACGTCTGAAGTTTGCATTCTTGTTGTTACAAAGCCTAACTTTTAATTTCCTAAGAATAACTAAGTTTATGTATTGACATAGCTAGTGTATGCCTTCATCGTTTTCGCTGTACTATTCTATTCCTAGGCCGATGTAGGTCTATGTATAATTTTGGTACTGACGTTACCTATCTGAATATACTAATTATATTCGGAGATTTGAATATTGACACTGGTATTCTTGACTTTTCTTATGGAGTGTCTGTTTTGCTCGGGCATTCCCAAACAATACTTTTTTTCGAACACGTAATGTCGTGTAAGTGATACCTTGTACTAAACACTGACATAATTTGCTTTATGCCAGTTTTGAGTTTTAGTAATGCGTTCAATATCCTGAATCATTACTTGGTTGGGTCTATGAACATTATAGATAGCAATGTTCTTATTCTATATCTTGGCATTATTAGTTTCCCCCTTTGCTACTTCAATTCATGAATTGGATAATGTAATAAATTTTCTGACTCGCCCATGTTCGGCCTTCAAGACAGTATGAATCCACGAATATAATTTCTGAATACTCTTGTACACAAAAGAGACTTCAGTTAGTGTTCATTCCTTCAATCACTATGTAGGGGCCTTAGCCAGTCCCTTTTTCCTTGGATCGTGTAACTTAGCACTATTGGGTGGTTAGCCAGTCTCTCTAATTCGGGAACTAGTAATCTTTTAATCAAGCATGCACATAGTGTTCTTTTAAACATTAGAGGGCTCTTGGCTAGTCCCGTTTACTTGTACTCATTGATCCTTTAACATTATCAATCACACATAATATGATCCGATGTTATCGTACTACAATTCAACTGCGTCACAACGTGGGTGCTGGGTTGCTGGCTAAGCTTGTTCCTCCCTCCCACGTATAATAGCTGAACTTGCTGTTTATTAAAGTAGTTCCGTTGTAGGTGACGTTGTTTCCTCTGGCTGGGCTATGTGGATTTCCCAGTATCCTGTCCAGGGGTGTCTCTTCTGGTAATGTTGTTAGGTTCTTGCTTCAGTTGTTGAGATCTGGTATAGGCTATCGTTTTACATGCCCTACTGGTTAAATCGGCGAGTTCGCTGGTTGATCGGTGAGTTCACAGGTCACAGATCGTCTGGGTTGAAAAAATTGTATCAGCATCAGGGGTCAGCAAGTACCTTTCCGCTGCAGGGCGTCACAGCTACCTGCTGTGTGTGTACTCCTGTGTGAAATCTACATACAGTTATATCATAATACCTTTATCGAGAGGGAAAATTAAAGAATGGTTGTTGCTAGAATGGTCAAGAAAGTGTTAATTATTGAGAAAGTTGATTAAAATCCCAAAATATTCGGTGCGCTTCGCGCGCAATTAATGAAATCAGTGATTCCAAACTATTGTTGGGTCATAAGTATGGGATAATGAGCCTTTTCTGTGGGTGGATTTTACCAATATATCGATATTTAACGGACATATCAATATTTACCAATATATCAAATTTAAACCGATATTGCGATGTGCACCAATATTTTGGTTTTTGCAATGTTTTTCTTCCGGGCCCCTTTGGAAAATTCTGGATCCCCCACTGCTCCCCACCCCTTTAACCTACAAACTCGAAGAGACTTACGTGATTGGTCCATGGCTCCTATTTTTGACGATGTTGACAAGGTTTGGAGGAGCACATTCCTGGCAGATGTAATGATAGAAGTCAACAATAAGTCTGTAGTAACCGTCTAACAAGGAGACGATCTCTTCAGCTTTGTGCCTGCTGGTAACGTCAAATGTCTAAGAAGAAGGTATAAAATAAGACAATAAACCATTTGGCTTCATGACTTGATGTTGAGCCAACATAAATTACTTTTCCTCAATACTCTTTTACCCCCGGTGGTAAAATAAATGACATGTGCAATGAGGGCATTGAATAAAACTCACTTATGAATGGTAAACCTAATTTTATTAAATTATCAATCAAGTACATGGACCGAAATCAGGTGGTGTGGCATAGTGGTGAGCGATCCGCTCCGCAGGAAATAGGTTCCGGGTGACTCTGCTCGGTGACAATAAAAATTGATTTCTGCTGTACTGCAGTCATTGTTCAGTATAGTCCCACCAGCCTCTCTCAGCATTTAGGAAGGTGGCTAAATGCTGAGGGTTTCCCTCGCGTCCGTGGGATGGGGACGTTAATCGTCAGTCCAGGGAGCAGGACTGGAGCACGCCTGCCTCGTTACAATCTCAGCACTATTCGAGTAGGGAAGGCGAGCTATCGCTGGTGCTCATCCATGATCAATATCAGTCTACCTGGTTCGATATAGGGGTCTTTAAAAGCCGTTGTCTTCCTACCCTTGATGATTCACGGTAAATTCATGGTAAATTCTATAAAAATGAACAATATATTCCCTTTTTTACACTGTTTCGTTTTGCAAGGCCAGCACGACTGGGAGGGGGAGGGGGTATTACCCTCAAATTATGTTGATGGTGCTCTCTTCTGCTTGATGATGCCCTTTTTTGGTTATTGATGACTGTTTGTGCATTGACCCCTAGGCAAAATATTGTCTCAAAACATGTTTAAGGCATATAGTTTTAGGGCGTGGGGTGAGGTGTAATTTCTTGACATTAGGGCCAAATCCAAAATTACTGTATTGTGGTGGGTCTGAATTCAATAGACTTTTTTATTTAGTAGCTACTTCCATGTTATTTTGATGGGTGTTCACCGATAATGTGTGTAAATAATAAGTTACAGGCTACATGCAGGCACAAGTGACAAAAAATTAAAAGTGTTGCCATTGTAACACAATTTATCAATGTGACGGGATGAATGATAAATTTCATGAAATGTTGATCTAGTAATGTTTATTTAATTATTATCAAAAGTACTAGGATAATAGTCTTATATTTAACATTGATATAAAGTCCAACTATACTACTGTTGTTATGAATAGAATTTTTAAAGGTGAATACAGGCTGCTGTATTGTTGTTATTAATATTACTTGCATAAAACCCAACAATTTTCATTTGGCCAAAAACAGCTCGCCTTGGCAAAAAACAGCTCGCCTTGCTAATTCTAGGCGAGTCATTTTTTACTCGCCTTTATTTTTCAAACGTAAAGGCCTGATGTTTTAGATAATTACTTCAATTTCTACATGAAAAACATTTTTTTATATTTGACTTAATTACAATTACCTTTTATTAATTTCACAGAACATACAAGACAGACTGTCGTTCTTTCATACATGCCACAGTTGACAGGGAGAAGGACAGGCTTGTCATTGGCAGATCTTTCCTGGACCACAACCATGATAGGAACAGAGATCTCTTTTTGCACTATCCAGAACAGAGAAGAGTAACTCAAGAACAAAAAGAAGTAGTTAAGACTTTGACAAAGTTGTGTGTGGCACCTGCAAAAATTTCAAATCATATCTTCGAACTACATGGCAAGTGTTTAACTGTTAAGGATGTGCAGAACATTAGGAATCATGACTTGACTGCCAACAATGAGCTTGGAGATATTCTGGAGGTGCTGGAGGAGATTTGTAGCGACAGTGAGGACAATGTAGCTGTGGTAAATGCAAAGGAAGATGGAGAAATCCAGGGTGTCTTTTTTCAGACTGCTGAACAGAGGAACCTCTTACAAAAGTACCCAGAAGTCATTCATGTAGATGGGACGTACAGGGTTAACAACCGTAAGCTGTCGCTGTATGTCGCCTTGGTAGAAGATGGTGATGGTAAAGGAGCAGCCGTTGGCTATGCCCTGCTGTGTAGCGAGACCAGAGAATGTATTGAGTTCTGCATCCAAGCCCTAAAGACGAATAATGCAGCAGCAGTCGAATCCACGAAGTGCTTCATTATTGATAAGGACTTTACAGAGATGGCTGTTCTTTCTGAGCACTTCCCATCAGCGCATATACAGCTCTGCCTCTTCCACGTGCTGAAGACTTTCCGTCTTGAAATCAACAAGATCAAGGTTGAGGAAACATCGAAGGAAAAGATCCGCAGATGCATGCAAGACATTATCTATGCAAACACGGAGGATAGGTACGGTCAATTGTTGGAGGAGTTGCGAGCGCTTTCCCCAGACTCCTTTTTCAAGTACTTTTGCAGTAGCTGGGACAGTTGTAAAGAGCTGTGGGCGACCTGGGTGACAAATTCCATACCCAACTTCCGAACAAGAACCAATAATCGGATAGAGCGTCACAACCAGGAGTTGAAGAAGGTCCTCAACAGCCACATGACTGTAGCTGACTGCATTAGGGCCATCATCGGTAAAGTGGGCGAACAGACAACACGGAAGCTGCACACTAGTCTGGTTAGTTCTGTGAGCAAGTCCTACAACGTTCAGGACAGTGACTCTCTTATGCAGCAGATACGGAATGTTGCCACAAGCTATGCAGCCAACCTGGTAGTTGGACAATACCAGAAAGCTAAGGAGCTCAACCGTGAATCCATGAATGTTCACCTCGATGGAACTAACGCATCAGTTACCTTGGGGAGTGATCACTACACTGTTATCATGGAACCTGATGCGTCATGTTCGTGCAGCTTTTGGGAATCTCTTCGCCTCCCATGCAGACATTTCTTCATGACGATGCTCACAGCAGGACTTGATTTCCAGGAAGGTTGGATTCCCCTAAGATGGTGCAAGAGCTACCAGCTGGGACATAACAAGTTGGGTGGTAGTTCTCAATCTCGTCCAGTCGTTCATACAACAAAGCAAATAGATTCAGCGAAGCTGACTAGGAACGAGAAGTTCAACAAGATGAAGAAGGCGCTAAGTCAAATCAGTGATCTGTGTTCCGAAGTCAGCTATGATGAGTTCGAGCATCGATACGACCAGATTATGAAGTTGAAGGCTGCTTGGATGAAGGGTGAGATGGTTAACATCGCAGTGGATGTTGAAGGGAGTGAGCCCGTGCCAAGAACCGTGCCCATCGACATCATCCCACCAGCTGAGGACCCTGCAGATGTTGCCAGGACTTTTGACCCCTCCACTACAGGGAACGGAGTATCAGGAGGCATTCCAAAGGTCAGCATGACTGAAGATAGACCAGGTACCCTACCCACCGACACACCAGAGGATCCCATAGAAGCTAGGAAGACAAAGCCGCTAAAGTCTTGTTTGAAACCCACCGACACCGACACACCAGAGGATCCCATAGAACATGAAGCTAGGAAGACAAAGCCAGAAGTTGAGCCAGAAAGTGCAAGACTAGAGAGCAAGGTCCTGCAGTGTTATGATCGACAAAAACTGTCTCAACTGTTGGAACTGATCAAGTGCATTGAGGTGGTCAGACCAAAAGGTGTTTATGGCAGCCTAAACATGATTCAAACAAAAGTGATGTCCCCTGCTACCGGAATTATTTTTGAGGCTGGACAAAATGAGGAACAGCTGGACATTGTGACAAACATACTATCGCCCAGTGTAACTGGGCTGATTGTGGGATCTTCACCACAGAGGAATACGGATTTGTATCAACTTTTGACGTCTGCAGTCCTCTTGTCTGTGATGGATGACCTCGATCTCGGTTGTCTCGAAGATATGCTGAGTAGTGAGCCGTCTCACCTTGTGCGGATATTGGACAGAGATGCAGAGGACGTCAACGCAAAGCTGAAAGTGGGGAACAACTCCTTCACCAAGGATGATTTGGCGACACTCAAACACGGGACATGGCTCAATGACCAGGTTAGTTGTAGGTGAAATAAATTATTATTGGGTTGAATTTAGGTTGTGACAGTTCCAACTTAACCTTTATTACGAGTAACAAGCCTTTATTAGCCCCACTCAAATAATGAATGTTTTTCATTCGTGCGATAGTGCAAATAATTTCATTCGTTGAAAGATTGAACGTTCTATTCAACGCTTCGCCTCGTTGAATAGAACGTTCAATCTTTCAACGAATGAAATTATTTGCACTATTGCACTCATAAACACTCATTATTTGTATACTATACAACTATTGGGTTTTACGGAATACTGGATTTTAATTATTGCGGGCATTGCGTTTGCGTGATTTGATTGGCGAATAAGTTTGAGCCTACAAGGTAAGTGAGTGAGGCCTAGTGATAAACACTCGGTAGTCCGGAGTTGTTGCAAAGCTAGAAGCAGATAATGTTGCATCATTAAGGGGAA
This sequence comes from Psolus chitonoides, assembly GCA_027564615.1. Lineage (NCBI taxonomy): Eukaryota > Metazoa > Echinodermata > Holothuroidea > Dendrochirotida > Psolidae > Psolus > Psolus chitonoides. Next base: position 9,203 of record JAODUJ010245189.1, read on the forward strand.
ATACTTCAGAAATATTTCACAATACATTGGTAATACAAGCAAGTTCATTTATTATGAGACATCGCTGGGCCCAAGTGGGTGGGGCTGTCTGCAAACATGCGTAATAAATTGTATTATTTGCAGAGTGCTCGGTGCAGTCACTGCAGTTGGCAAACAAGCTGTCACACGTGGTGGTCCGAGTGCATGCTAAGCTTGTGAATACACAGCGGGTATCAAAATAAGCCCCGCCCAGTTCTGATGTTTTCTTCACACTCTGTTGTCATTTTTCATCATTCAGTGAGAAGAAATAAGCTCCGCCCTGTCCTTGCTTCTTTCTTCACAGAATTACTGTGCTACGCATGTGTATTTTGTAGCTAGCTATATGCTAGGCTATGGAACTGTTGCAGGAGAACAGTTTACATAACGTTAGTGTGTGGCTTTGCAGTTATTTATTTGTAAGGTTAGGTTGACATTGAATTGTCGTTGAACTGGATTATAATAATCATGAAATGGCAGCTTAATAAATGAGCACCATTAATCGTGGCTACTATTGGTAATCACGATTAGTATCCATTACTCGATGACGCCTAGCACTAAATGGCAATGACTGCTCCACTGATGAGTTAGTGACCAGGGTCCATGAAGGTTGAAGTCAGTGAAATTTCATCAGGAGAATTGAAGAAAATCATTTCATTTTCCACAATATTATCCGAGTCCTCAGCTTTCTAATTCCTATTGCGACTATGTTTTTTATAAAGTTTTTGTAATCAATGCATTTCGTCTTTCGTAAAATCTTTGATTTTTGTCTCCCCTGTAAAAATGTTCAGGAGCGACTTAGTGATCACTTGGCGTCTATTAAGCTTGTGAACAGCATATTTCCTGAACCGTATGATAGTCATGGGTTCTCGAACTGATTAGATTTTCAGTGTAAAATACGCTAATTTAATTTGCATAATTTATGCAGAAAAAGCTATTATGTGCATTATCTGGGAATGTACAAGAGGTTTGGAGTTGAAATCTTGGTACATATGATCAACATGCGGTGTAACAAATGTTAAAAGGGAACCGAAGGCAAATATTTTGAAGAGATATGTTGTAGAGCGATCCAAAACAAGTACTTTGCCAATTTACTGTATTCAAAAATCTTGTTTAGTTTTCGAGTTATAACGTTTTCTATATCTGAAATATTTCCAGATTGTAGCAAGTCTATGAGGTAGGACCCGGACAACAAGGTGATTTGTCCTTTGTTTTTCTTTATAATGTGTTTAATTATTTTTCAATGAAAGAAAGTTTTATTTTTAATAAAACTTTTAAAAAGTGATAGTCATAATTATATATTTTAGATTTTACCAAACAACGAAAAGGAAATATGTTGCCATTAATGTTAACGATTGAACTAAGAAACAATGACTTAACATTAAACTTAAAACTAGTAATATCATACGTAATATCATACGTCATAGATTTGCTTCAAATCCGCTATTTTGTAGATATAGAAACCTTGATAACTCAAAAACTAAACAAGATTTTTGAATGGAATAAATTAGTAAAGTACTTGTTTTTGACTGCTCTACAACATATCTCTTCAAAATGTTTGCCTTCGGTTCCCCTTTAAGGTCATTTTGAGGTAAAACGCTCCAATTTTTAATAACTAAGTTGGATTCTATTCAAGCTTGGTAGATTTAAACACTATGCATTTTTTTTTCAACTGAATTTTTTTTTGACTTTTTTTGTCAACCTAATTTTTTTTTACCTGATTTTTGTTTTACTTAATTTTTTTTGACCGAATTTCCTTTACCTAATTTTTTTTTTACAAATTTTTTGTTTACCTTACTTTTTTTAAACTAATTTCTAACTCATTGTTTTCATTTAACCACAGGTGATTCACTCGTATCTTGGATTGCTCATGATGGAACACCCTGGGAAGGTGTATGTGCTACCCTCTTTTTTGGCAATAAAGTGGGATAAAGGACAGTATCAACAATGGTTGTATCGAAAGGTAAGTCAGTTATATGTAGCAGCAGTATCCAACAAGAGCTGAAGCTCAGTTTGCCTGTTAGTAGCCTGCCGGAACAAATTTGAGAGTGGTACATCAAGACGTAGGGGTCTTTGGTCTGGACTGAAAAGTATGACAGCTTGTGGCCTGGCACGGCATGTGATCATCTGTGGCTAAAAAGATGTAGATTGATCTGAATTCTGAAATGATTTCTCGGTCAGGGAAATTGGTTTCCATCAATTGCTTACTTGTCCGTAAAGATGCTCTCGAGCTAAGTTTAAGTGTGGATCGTTATAGGTCAATGGTACTCAAGACCTAATTCATCAGCAGCAGTGTCAGACCACTATGAAGGCAGAAGAAAAGTAAGTAAAATGTTATTGATCCAAAAATGGAAATTTGTACTCGCAGCCTACTGTAGTTAGTTGTCCCATAGTGTCCACCTTACACTGCAGTAGGCATCCACAGATCAAATCGATGAGAATGAATGAGGATGAGAATCACTCTTTTCTGTTTTTCTTTGAATTCCATCAATGCGTTCTTTCTCCGATTCTGTTACATTACTTTCCTAGGCCTTGGCTCTCAGCAAGATGCTACCTGATGCATCGTCCTTACGGGAAGAGATCTTGTCACGGCTAGCTGCCCGGTGGTTGATTCACATGCCGGACAGGATAGCTCAATGAGGAGTCCCTCGCATGTAGGCAGTTACTGTGGGTTTGTGTTTGTTTACAAGGGGGCCTCGGTCGGTCGCGCATGACGTCACTGCACAAGACACGCGCGGCATGGCAGAGCACCTGCCGAGGAGGTTAATGTGTGAGGGACCCCTATAAGAAAGTGACAGTGTGCAATATCAATAGGTTGTTGGGAGTCCCTCACATGAAGCAAAGGCAGTTACTGTGGATGTGTTTGTATGCAAGGAGGCCTCGGCTGAATTTTGAGTGGCGGAATGGCCGAGTGGTTAGAGCTCCTGATTTAACTGTTCGAATGATTTTGAGTTTGAGTCTACAAGTACAACTACAACCACTTTTTCCATTTGTGTCCTTGGGCAGGACACCACATCGCTTGCCCCGGGTTGTGGGAGTCCCACCGGCGAGGATAGATTTGCCACCTACCTCATTATATGACATTGGTCTGTCGTGGTTCTTGCCACAGAGCATGTCGTTAAGACGAGTCTCAAATAATTACTCGGCCTCCGCTGTCAGGGGCCTCGAAACTGCAAGTAACTACCTGATGCATCGTCCTTATGGGAAGAGATCTTGTCACGGCTAGCTGCCCATTGGTTAATGCACATGCTGGACAGGATAGCTTAATGAGGAGTCCTTGACATGGAAGGCATGCCGAGGAGGTTCATGTGTGAGGAATCCCTATAAGAAAGTGACTGTGTGTAATATATATATATATGTCAATAGGTTGTTGGGAGTTGTTTGAGAGCGGAGTGGAAGAGGGTGTGCCGTTAGAGTTCCCCGTCTAACCCATGCTAGCATGGAAAATTGACGTAAAACTGTCTATGATGATGATGATGGAGTCACTCACATGAAGGCAGTTACTGTTGGTATGTGTTTGTTTACAAGGGGGCCTCGGCTGATGCCTGACGGGGCCTTCGAGCTCCGGCCGGGTCTTGACAGGCAGACGTGGGCCTCAAAACTGTGAGTAGCCACCTGATGCATCATTACATACTTGTAGGAAGAGAACTTGTCACGGATAGCTGCCTGACGTCACTGCACGACAGTGTTAGCGCTAGGGTTCAAATTTAGAGAGGGAAATTCCCTCCCTCCCAACATTTTTGGGAGGGATATTCACAATTTGGGAGAGAGTTCGGGATCACAAATTCCAAAATTTAGCGTAAATTTGGCCTTTTTTAACATTCAAACAGTTGTACTACTTTTATGCATAAACAATTGACAGTGTGGCATCAGTAGTGCAAATTTTAAGCTGATAAAATCAAGAACCCCCCCCCCCCAAAAAAAAGGGGGGAGGGATTTCAATAAAAGTGCGCGAATCGCGCAATCGCGCTGCTTGGCGCGAACACTGCTGCACGAGACACGCATGGCATGTAGGAATTACTAGGCACCATGGTTTTGTGCGATCGTGCATAAATCACGCATTATGGGTTGTCATTACGTATTTTAGGATGCATCACACATTTCAGGATATTGTCAAGGGAGACATACGTTTCACTGTAAAGTTCCCGAAAAGAATTAACTGAGCAATAATTAAAAACCCAAGTTCATATTGGTACAAAAATTGGCAGAAAAAAAGATTCCCAAAGCTTACAAAAGTTAAGAAATGTTACCCATATTGGTTTGTTTTTGCACTTCAGAGGAACTCAGAACATACTACGATGATTCATGTCTAGCACTCAGTGCTATAATTACAATTTGGAAAACCCTTGCGAGTCACTGTGACATTAAGCCCAATGTTTGCTATATATAATTTTTTTTTGAGAATGCGGGAAAATCCCGCATTGCGAAATCCCCATAGCGGGATCGGCAAGAAAAGTGCGGGAATCCCACTGCCTAATGCTAACACTGACTGTGTGCACACAGTATATAGTACTGTCTTTTCGTGGTAATAATTAATTGCTGATTTACAGAAAACCCGCGCATGTGCACACGTTTGTTTTTATACTATCTTGTATGCAGCGTAACCGGACTCAACATTACTCCCAGAGAATATAAAGCACTGACCATATTTACATTGTCCAGAAAACCATTCCCATCAGTGTTTTATTCCTGAATAATGTTCATCGATGGAATAACTAGCCCAGGTTTATACACAATACCTGGGAGTCCTTTAAATCATGTTACTTTACTGTGATGTATATGGCCATATTGTTATCTGTAAAGTCATTATTCCTGTTACAGCTACTACATGAAAGTGAGGAACATGCATACACCTTTCTGTCACCCCAAGTTCACTCCAGTGGTATATCCATGTGGTCGCCAGTATGATGGGCACAGCTGTGGTATCTTCGTGCTGATGGTATGTCTGTTTTAACTTTAATATTAAACCTTCAAACCCCAGTCACAGAGCGTACAGCTCCCTGTGACCTTGGTGGAATTTGTCTGTGGAAGACCGTGGCAATCAGCATAGCCTATTGTTTAGCTGTTTAGCTTAATGGTTAGAGCACCCGCTTTCCAGCCGGGAGGTATGGGGTTCAAATCCCTGCCAGGTCATACCAAAGACTTGAAAATGGAACTTACTGTCGTCTTGCTTGGTGCTCAGCATACAAGATTGGAGTAAGTGTGTCTGATCTGTTTACGGCTGAGCGCTCTTGAATTGTAGCTGCTTGTGTATAGTCCCCGGGGAATTGAGAATGATATCTCAGACGATTGGCTATATATAGGCACTGTGCCATGAGCGTCAATTCTGACGGATACCATCGCATAAGTGTGTCCACATTATTATTGCTGCCAATTGATCAGCGCTAATAGTAATCGTCAGATGTATTTGAAGACAATTTTACTGGCTTTGAATGAGAGCCCATCCCACAATGTTTTGCCAGATCTATAACGTTAAAAACAATTCCTGATGAATGCACATCCCCATTTTGATTCCTTGACAAAGACTCAATGAATCTATGCAGTCAACATGGGTATGTATCGCCTTGCATATAAACACGAGTCGACCGTGACCGTGTCGACCTTATCAATGGCGGAATGGCCGAGTGGTTAGAAATCCTGACTACTAATCCAATGATTGCGAGTTTGAGTCCCGCTAGGTACAACCACAACGCCTTTTCCGTTGGTCTGTCGTGGTTCTTTCCACAGCATGTCGTTAAGACGAGTCTCAACCACTTACTTGCTAGTCGACCATGTCTGGTTGGATCAAGTTAAAATTTGGTGTATAGCTTACTCATGATGACTACAAGAATCACGGATATATTATTATTAGTGGGCGGATATAGCTCAGTCGGTAGAGCTCCGGACTACAGATCGAAAGGTTGCGAGTTTGAATCCTCTCCGGACCGTTCAGCTTTTCCGTTGTCCTTGGGCACCTCTCCACCCAGGTGCTAATTGGGTACCCTGCGAGGTGTGGCTTGTCGAAATCGCGCTGATCTCGATCTGCTGCAAACCCACGGTGTGTGTGGGGGATGAGCTATACCAATGACCACCTCTCCACCCAGGTGCTAATTGGGTACCCTGCGAAGGTGTGGCTTGTCAAAATCGTGCTGATCTCGATCTGATGCAAACCCATGGTGTGTGTGGGGGATGAGCTATACCAATGGCCAGGGGGTAATGGTGTAAAGCGCATTGAGACCCCGTGGAATGCGCTATATAAAACTGACCATTATTATTATAAGTGCACGTTTGAACATTAAAATCGATATATTTTGAAAACTATTCAGATTATCTGCTAATTGTTTAACACGTTGAATCGCTGACACCAAGGCTAAAAATAGACAGGCGCTGGGTGAGATTTAGATACCAGTCCATTACTTTTGACGCCCGGTCTGACTTAGAAATATACCACCGGGGCGATGTTGGAGCAGACAATTTTACTGGCTTTGAATGAGAGCCCATCCCACAATGTTTTGCCAGATCTATAACGTTAAAAACGATTCCTGATGAATGCACATCCCCTTTT
>JAODUJ010245190.1:0-10340 GCA_027564615.1 Psolus chitonoides
TATAAGTATATACAAAATTAATTTTGTGGAAGACAACATTTATTGTCTGTCTTCCAAACCACTCATTTTGAGTAAGTTTACACACCAATTTGTTTGTGTGTATATATATATTCTAGCCTGCTATGCTGCTATGAAGGTTAGAAAACAGGAGTCCCTATCACAGGCTAGTATATCACTTTAAGAACTTACGGAATCTAACCTAAATTCTGACTGAAGGTCATGTGTATTGACTTACACGCGCGTATAAGACTGATATTCTCTCATTACAGAGCATCGTACTTTCATTATGTGACCTCATCCTTATGTTTGGCGGTAAAATCTTTTATCTGGAAGATTTTTCAGACGATATGCGGCTGAACTTATATTCTTAGATGTATTCTTTTGTCTCACCTCCTCACTCGTGGGCTACCTCTTATTTTTTTAGGCCGAAGGGGGTAAACAGCCTGGTATAGGCCTACGTAATAGTACGCACTTCTGGAATATATCATGATGGTTCCGTATAGAAGAAAAAAACAAACAAGTATTCTAGTTTTCAATTATTCAAGTTAAATTGTGCGGGTCGCCGATTTGATCGATATCACATATTTGATTATTTACGATGAAAAGGTAATTTGAAGTCAACAGGGAACAATTTTAGCTATTCATTTGTTTTCATATTTTGCAAGCAGCGGTGTTGTTATGTAATTATCCTTTCAGTTCCGTCGTAGGCGAACACTTTTGAATTACATTTATCTTTTACGAGAAAGGTTTTTGAATAGATTTGACTTTTGAAATAAATTTTGGGGGTAAAATATATATTTTTGGTCTTTTTTGGCGTTTTTTAGACACAGATCAAAAACTGTGTGACCGATTACAATTAAACTTGATACCGTAATGAAGTATACTTAAATATTGATAAATAATGGCTGTGTTCTATTACCCATCTGTATCATCTATCCATTTTCTTCTTCAATAGGTATCGGTTCATTTCACATAAATTTTCTAAACAAAGTAATAAAAAAGTGCCTTATATTGCAATACAAAGATCAATATTTCAGGAATCGAAAAAGCGTAGTTTTATATCCTCTTAGTTTTCAGATCGAAATATTACTTATTCTAAAATTATTCATCGAAATTATTATTTTCGTTCCCCCCAATTCCCACACGTGACTGTAAATCACATTCAGCCATCTCGTTCGAATCGTAGGTTGTTATTTTAAATAAGGAACCTCTCCACGGCAGCACGGTAAAGTCACTCTATGTATTATCATTGCCACAGCGATGGCCAAGAAAGAGCTAAAATCTTTCGGTTCTCGAACCTTAAAGTCGCCCGCGGCAACATTTTCCAGTTAGTTCAAATTATAACTGCTAAATGTTGATGGTTCGCGAAAGGGAAGTGCCCCTTCTCACACATAGGATCCGTCCCGAGGCGATAATGCTGTCGTAATTACATCGTCATTTCGGAAGTCTTCCTGTATATGGCATGTACGGAGAGATGGAACATATAGAGCGTAAAACGTCTCTCAGCCCACGTAACAGACAAGTACAGGTCAGCCATTTGTCTCTCATCAGTGCTAGCAGAGGAAATACTGAAATGCTGAAAGGTAAAAATCTAGATACAGCGCACCACAAGGCCCTTTCATACTACAGAAGGTAAACATCTGGAGAGAGCGCACCGCAAGGCCCTGTTAGACTACAGACGACGCGGCACGATAAAAAGCTGAATAATCTTATTACTTATGTCCTCTCACACTACGCGTGGCGCGGACCGGCGCGACGCGGCTCGATAAAATCTAGTTGATAAATTTTCAACTTTTGTCCTGTGTCGCGGGCGACTTTTCACGAGTAATCAATCATTGCCTTGATGAGATCACATGACTAGCAGGATAAGAGTGAATGCTATAAAAATCGCTTGAGTGATGAAAATAAAAGTCGCCAGTAGTGCAGTAGTGTGAAAGCGGAACATCGCGTACCAACATTTTTATGGCGCCTCGTAGTGTGAGAGGGCCTTTAGACCGATGTTCATCCGCGAGAAGTGTTCCTCCTCAAGAACAAGTCCCTGACATATGTTGGGCAATTTTGAGGTGTTTTACCAAACTTATGGGCTGATTTTGCCTCTACAATGTGAAAGTGCATATTTAAAAGTATACCCACAGTGTAAGTTTGAAGGTAATCGAACAAGATTTTGACAAATTTGAACTGTTTGAAAATATGCTTTTCCGAGTTGCGCGAGGTGCCGAGAACGAATATGCTAAATTCAAGCTCTTCTTGTTCAAGCTTTAGCTGGTCATGGTATTGGATTTACGGTGAGCGGCGTGATAGGCAAACTTGATCGCTTCTAGTTTATGGGTGGCGTGTATCAGTGACTGGTAAAAACTGGTGAAAAACCAGCTGACTGGTGAGTTCTGAGCGCCCTCTAGTAGAACGTATTCGATTTAAGCCAACAGGGGGAATTGATGGTGATGAGCTACCCAAGGCCACATCATTGGGTTCCAACTTTGACAAGGTATCTCCTATATCCGATAATCCTGCATTAAGAGGAGTAAAAAAATGCTTTGAAGAGGAAGAGAGTCAACGGTTACCTGATGTCAAGTTATGAAATAACCTGCACATTTGTCTCATTTGAAAGTTTGAATTCCATCTACAATCAAACTGGGACCATATATGCAACATGGGTACCATCATATGTTGGTGGGGCCAAAGATCACATACCAAAGTCAAAGGTCATCTGATATCAACTTATAACATAACATGAAAATTGCTGTCATTTGTGAAGTTGTAGTCCAATTACAACCAAACTTGGATCATAAATACAACATGGGTAACTTCAAATGTTATTGAGATCAAATGTCACATACCAACGTCAAAGGTCATCTGAGGTCAAGTTCAGATATCACATTACTTCGGGATGTTACTAATCTACACGGACCACCTATTCTGCACCCTTGGTGCTATTTTGCAATTTTCTCACAAACACCTTTAACTCCTTAACTACCAGACACGGTGACTGTTCATGCGGAGATCAACACTGCTCTGCTTACCGCGTTCTACGAACATGTGCCATGATAGCAGTTGCGTGGCGGGTGGAATGTGCACACAATAGCGCCGGGGCCACCTCCACTGTAGAAAAGTTCATGCAAATGACAGTAAAACGTACTGGCAACAAGTTTCCAGCACAAGAACTGTAAATTTACAGACAGTAAATCGTTTTGGTGAATTTCCAGTGTAGCTGCTGCAAAATCTAGTAATTGGTGTAGTAATTCTGCCAATGTTTTTTTTTTTTTTAATTTTGCAGTATTATTCTCTGTAAGCTGATTTTGCAGTAGTATTTTCTGTAAATTACCACATAAAAAAGCGTTTTTACTACACATTGATTGCCCCCTGGTAAATATTCCTCTTTTTTTCCTAATGTTGTAATGTATTCGAATTGGCATTATGTACGGACCTTCATCTGAAAACCGAATAATTTTAGTTGGGGTGATAAATATTCTCCTGTAGGAATACAATTTTGGTAGATGTACTCTCAAAGAAGGAACTCTTACGATGGGCTATCCATAACGTTAGGCAAGCCCAACTTGGCCTAGCCTAACAACAGTTACCACTGAGTAGGCCTACTAGGCCTAGTCTAGCCCATCATTATTATTATTAAACCCTGAATGTTCTAGAACTAAATTAGCAATGTATGGTGAAAGAATAACACGAGGAGAACATCTTCATCAAACATCAGCTAAAAATATTGTTTACTTACCAAGATATTTTAATTTAAAATCCGAGCATGGGAGCTGCCATTTGTATACAGACTGTGATGTCACCTGTACACTTGATGATGAAAACCTCATGTTCTTCTTTATGATTTGTTGTGAAATAATTTGAAACCAGAATGCACCAATTGAAATCAAATTATTGTTAATAAATATTTGCGTATTGCACTTCAATAATTTACACAAAAAGTATAAAATATGATGTTCAATCATGGAAATTATACATCCAGAAAACAAAGAAATTTTGTTGCTGGGGTGCGTGTGACGTCATAGTGTGACTTACTCAAGTCTGTTTTTATTGATCTCAGACACATTAGCAGCCCCCTGCTCTGAGTTTCAAACTCGGGATTGAAACAAGATTTGTTGATCAAATGTTGGGAATATGCATGTTTACCATACAATTCCGCTTCAAATTCCATATTAAGGACAACTCCATGGTTTACTTCTCCTTGAAGGATGCGCGATATCTAACTTTGGGCAAGCGTAAACCAACATGTAAGTCCAAGTTGAGCACTATATTTATTCACGACATACCCACCACGCACAGTTATGTATGATATAGTATGATAATCTGCGACACTCCTAAGTTGGCGTATTGTCCACTGAGCTCTCAAAGTGCCATTCGACTTATTGTGATATCGAGATGATTTATATCAACATCTCGACATCCTTCTTTAGGGAATCGACCTATTGAGATAATTTATCCCAACATCTCGACATCCTGTTTTAGGAAATCGACTTATTGAGATAAATTATCTCAATAAGTCGATTTCCTAAGAAAGGATGCCGAGATATCGAGATAAATCATCTCAATAAGTCGATTTCCTCAAAACAGGATGTCGAGATGTTGAGATGACTAATTATCTCGATATCACAATTAGCTCGGTATATTGTCAACCAACCGAGATTTTCGCGCTCTCCTATATCTAGGTTTCGAGAAAAAACATTTTTACTACGAAAATCGACTGGGCTGACCTACAACTAAAAGCGCGACTTCCCGAGATTTCAAAAATACCTTTACGAGAATTACGCATGCTTATATTTTGGGGCCAACACTCAACACTCACTAGTGAAACAATTGCTAGTTACATCGAACATCTAGAGTATTGCTACGTGTGAGGTTTAACCATTTGATCGACTAATATTATTGACCAATACAACATCGACGACTGCGGTGGGTATTTCGGAACTTTGCGCGATTATTGGGACCCGTTGCGCGAATTTTCAGTGCAAAGTAGCTTATACCCAGCACCTCAAATGTCCTATTCTAAAATTGTAGCCTAACTAAAAAATATATATTCCACTTTATTCACGAATTAATATCAGTGATGATTATTGTTTTTATTTGCTAAATTTCAGTTTGAAAATAGAAACTGATTACCTTTCCGTGTCCATGATATTTTTTCAATGAACATTTTAGTGGCAGATTCGATCCTTTGTGCAAACCAACGACAGTGAATGATCGGCGTGTGCCAACAATATTGATGCTGTTATTCACCCTATAGCAGCATATTGGGAAGTAGCAATTTTTTTCTGATGGTGTTATAGTTTTACAATTTTCGGTCTATTACTAAGTAAATATGCCTTTTGGAAAGTTATTTGCGTCTATGCTACTGGCACAACAAAACCAGAAATTGCAGGACCATCAACAATTGCGAAGCAAGTATCAAGGAACGACTGGGAATTGAACACGGCCTCTTTGGTGCACGCGGCCATTCGACCCACTGCTCAATCCACTGTTGTGATGTTACCAACAACTTGTTGAACATTGTAATGCCACATTGGATGACGATAACACTTGTACATAATGTATTATACCCGTTCCGTCCCCCGATGTGTTTGCCCATATTAGATCGGGGACACGTACTGGGAATAAATGTCAGACGCATACGGTTACCCCAATAATTCAGTCTAAACTTTGTTATGTGCAGCGATCGATTAATTATTCTATGCAAGTCTATATTCGACCAAGGCCATCTATGCATAATATATACGTCTGCTGCACATACCTTCAACTGTTGGACTGGTGGCATCATCACCCTCGGAGTGTAATGTATAGTGCACCGTCTCTCTTGTGGGTATCTCAAGTAAGACTAGAAAGGCGGGTGTTGAAGGAACCCCTGGGAACTTGCTACAGCAGGGTAAACGACATCTGGAAACTTCGTTCGACTCGGAAAGCGTGTGCCATGGAAATAATTGTAATTTCGTCAGACGCAGAGACAGTTACCCAAATATGACAACAAGTTTACTTAAAGTTTCTGACCACTTAAACCCTTGATTTTCAATTGACTATAACTTTACAACCAGAACCCACAATCTGGTGTCTCTTAGCTATTTGTACTTCCGTTAGTTGTAATATGTTAACATTGAAGTTTCAGAACTTCGTACAATAATTGAATTTTTTTTAGGTTTAGTAGGACGGGCAAAACACATGTGATTTTCTTGATAAGACACGTGCTTTGAAGGTACATACAAGGTTTGTTTCAGCTACAAAACCAGTTCCGGAACATTTTGCTTTAATTACGAAATTTCCAATAATTGCGATATCTCTTTCGCGTCGGAGGTTCAATTCAAGTATAATGGATTAGAATTTGAAGAAAAACTGAAATGAGTTCAAGAGTGTCTTCAAGAACAATAAAAAACTACTGCTGTAATATGAAAACAACAACTTCAGGCTCAGTCTATCAGAAAAATCGTATAATAGGTAGCCTACTATGTAATTTTTAGAACATAAACGAGAATACACGTTTTTTGAAGCCATCAACGTTTTTCACTACCGCGAAAGACATTCACATGAAACTGTTTTTAGTACCGACAAAATTGAAATTTCCTAATCTCTGTTCTACACAGTATTTTGGGAGTGAAAAAAGATCATTATACGTTGTTATATTGGAAATACTTTTGGAATATGTAAAAAGAACCACAAAACTCGACCGTTTTTTTACAAGCAAACCAACTAAACACTGTAGGTACCTTTAATCTTCTCTCACGCGTTCACGATCTGTATCACGAACAGTCACGACCTACATACAACTCGTGATCGTTCGTGGTAGAAGTCTTGGATGAATCGTGACAGTTCCTAATGTTTTGAACATGTTCAAAACTTTCACGACCTGGAGGCTGGAGGCTTATTCGTGACACTTTGCATTACACTCGGGATTATTCGAGACGATCGTGACTAGATCGTGACGAGAAATTTCCGTAAAAACGAGCAAAAACGGTGAGCTTGTCGATTGCGGTGCCTCCGGGCCTCCCTTCTGTGTCCCCTTCACCTTCGCAGGACTGTGGCAGCTCTAAGAGCACTATAAAGATGATGTAATCCTAATGATCGTTCGCCGATGACGTCGGCATCGTAAGCTTCCGGTACAGTTCTTGTACAGTTCGTGGTAAACTCGTTGACATATCTGGACGATTCCTGACGTTCGTGTATAAATCGGGTAGAATTCGGAAAGATTTTCGGGCAGTCGGGTATAGATTCAGCAGTCTGGTAAAGATCGGGAACTGAACTCCGAACTTTAAGATACGGCGCGATATCAGTCGAAATGATTAGTTGCGATTACATTCGTCGTAACGTGGACTATCGCGTGTTCTGAAGTTCTGAACTTGCTCAAAACGTTGTACGATTTCGAATTGTAAATACTACTAGATATTCTCAAAGAATTTGCCGTATATGTTACGTAATCGCAATGTGTGTGCGTATCTTCATTGTAGACGACCTTAGACAATATTTTAGATCTCTATAGTAGATCTCTGGGAAGAGTAACTTTCGATTGTAAGGTTCACTGAACTCACTAATAATTGAATGATATCTTGTCCGTTGTGAGTCGAGAACACCAGCTGGTTTCACGGCCTAATTGGTAGGGCTTTCGCATATGGAGCGAGAAGTCCTCGGTTCGATTCCCGGTGTTGACAAAGACACAACCGATACAATAATGTGTGATACAAATTCTTGGTCGATAAACGAAATTATTAAACAATGGAACATATACGAAATGCTTTGACTGATACACCTAAAGCTTGGTAAAGCGGGTTTATCGAACGCGTCATCGGTCTCAAATCGTGTGGCCATTCGTAGAGGTAGGCTATAGTAGTATTGTTTCCTGTTCTAAACCACCTTTTCATGTTATACGTATCAGTGCGCCCTTTGTCAATATCACGGCTTTACTCTGTGTAAGCTCTCTCCTCTTGCAGCTCTCCTTACAATCTTCGTTCCATCCACGTATTTCGATAAATCGGGATTTTATATGTAGGGGAAACTTTTGCGAGCGTCGAAGGCGCTAGCCTCTAGGGGTATCTGGGGAGAAGCTCCCATATAACATCTTGAAATGTGGAAGCCCTGAAACGCTATTTTCAGCATTCTCTGGATAATATTTATGTAAAAAAGGCTCGGAAAATTTTGAAATCTGGAAGCTCTGAAACTCCATTTTCCGCACTCTCAGAATAATATTTATGCCAAAAAGGCTCGTATGAAAAGCATTATGAACATTTACATGACAGTAATCTGCCATTAGAAGCAACTCAGAAAATCCTCCCATGAATTAACCACAGCAATTTTCCTGAGAGCACTAAACAGGAAATACCAGGACACCCCGGTTCTACCCTACAAGGTCAAATAAAGTAATCAAATCAATCAACAATCAATGTTTGTTGATGTTTGGTTGTCATAGGAGCAACCCCAGAGAGTGGGCTCTTCGGGACAGAAGGAAACCGCAAAAATTGCACACAGCGGGGAGGCAGTAATCTGCTCTAGGCAGTAATCTACCTGGCAGGCCGGGTGTTTGCATGTAATGGGAACATAACCTAATGTGTCCAGAAGGTTCCAATGTCACAATGTCAACTCTTTGCAGATACACGTTGCAGGAGTAATACACGTCAGTCTGGCGGGCTAACTTATTGCATGATATATTCGAATTCGCATTTCGTGTCTAAAATGGCTCCAGATTTCATTTCCTGCAAATCTCTTCTCCATAATTTCATGGATGGTCGCCCTATTCAATACAACCTGACACTACCTTGACAACTTCCTTACATGCATACTCTCTCAAAAGATTGAAAATCAAGTTAAAAGATTGAGATCAGGGACCGAACTAAATATGGATTGAATTTTTTATTTTTAATACGATTGATTCTAAATATATTAGATTGAATATTTTATTCGTATGGCAATCGTAATTTCGATTGGTCCCTGATCTTGATCTTTTTAATTGGGAGAGTAGTGTCACAAACGAACAGCGAGACACACATACGAAGTTATAACTGTATAGATTTGTTTGGCTACTGTCACGAAATTGTCTAGACATATCCATCTAGTCTAACTTAGCTTCAGTATGGTATATGCTGAAGATTATTATGTAGGTTATTCACTATTATTCATTATGAGGTAATACAGTTAAATAAGGTACAAACCAAGTGTTTGTTGAGCCACAAACGTCATTATTAGATAGACCAGCAGTGCCATTTTCGGTTAACAGAGGGTTTCTGAAATAATAAACATGGGAATGCTGATTGGATATCTTCGAAGCAACAAAAAAGTATTTAAAAAAATCAAATCAAATAAATCATTTTATTGATTCCGTAATTTGTTCTTAAAATGAGTTGGACACTTACCTTCCCTGCTCAAGACAAGACTCTTGTTTTCGGTGAAAGAGGTAACAGCTAGTATGATACCGGAATATTCTGAAGACGTCTTTTATTATAATATTCTGCAGCTCTCACTCAGACACTTTTGCTGGTTGTAGTCTGTTAGTGTGGTTTATGATCCGATCACAAAACTACATCGCACGTCCAGGGGTGGTGTGCAAAGGTCAGAAGTGTTGGTGGGTGCGTGTGAAAAAAGCAGTGGGTACCTTCATCATTTCGCCCATACTGGTTTATATAGTCAGAAACAGTCTATCTGACGCCTTGACTACCAAACAAAAGTAACAATGCGCCTGACGGAACCGTAACCAGGTAACAAGAGTTACTCTGATGAACATAACGTATGAGTAATTTACATGAAACGTTAAAACGAGAGGAAACGTTTAAAGCACTGAAAACGAAAGTCATTCTCAACCTTTCCAAGCTAGTTCAGGTCCCAGTCCCACTCAGTCAGTGAAGTAAGCGTTGTTTTTGACTACACAGAGGCTATTTATAATTTACTGGGTTGGAATAAATGTAGGGCGTATTCCAGTGGTGCATCCAGGGTCTCGGACAGAGAGGGGGGAGCGTGATCGAAAATGTTAGTGTTATCATGCGTTTAACCGATTTTTGGACGGCATGTTCGGCACCACTTACCCAGACAACGAAATGAAACACTACTGCCCGCGAGGCGGGACAAAAGTTATGTTACATCTTTGGGCTATGAACGGCCCATTTCGCACAAGCAACAGCACGTACAAACATTTACCAGCGTAGAACCAGCGTAGCCGACAGCACTGCTCGCAAAGTGTTGTGCATATCTTCAGAGAGATTTGACCGACCGATATTAATTTACACAAGATAAGCAATTCATTTTTACTGTCTACTAAAATCCCCCCATTTCCCAGTCCCTTCTCGGGCCCAATAGCAGGGAACGGTTCTCAAACTGCGGAACTCCGGGCTGCTGGGGGGGGGGGGGGGGGG
>JAODUJ010245301.1:0-10340 GCA_027564615.1 Psolus chitonoides
TGAGTAAACCTTGTCACCGTGACTATAAAATATCCCCACGAACAATTGTAGAATTCAACATAACACGAAGTTAATTTACATATGACGATTTCTTCTAGATATGTCCAATTTAATTAGATATGTCTAGTTTATAGGGCTCCGATTGGACGAAATTAGACGAATCTAATAAATACGACATATGTAAGTTTCTGGTAGATACGTCCTATTTCTGTATATATGTACAGTTTCTCGAAATTTGATTGGACGAAATTTTACATATGTAAGTTAATTGGACATTATGTCAATTTATGGACTTTTGGCAGGCTAGGCGCACCATATACGTCAGTCCATCGTTGGATAACCCCTACCTGAAGCTAGTACCCATTTTCAACTGGGTGAGCAGGCGGAGTAAAGTAAAGTAAAGTGCACACTGAAGTGATCGAGGTGGGACTCGAACTCCAACCATTATATCGATAGTCGCAACCACTACCAACGGGGCCACTCCCTCCTCTTTACGTCTCCACTTTACTGTCATGTTATTACATAGAAACATATTTGTTCGGGTGAATTGGAAATTGATGTGTGCTATTCCTTGTGTTCACATTACTTTTAATAGGACAACCATAACATATCTCATACATGTCCTCGGTGGTGTCTTTATAAAAAAACATTTGGTCCTTTGTAATGGCTTTACAGTGAACTTGGATTTTTTGCTCTCTGCGATCTAATAAAATATTGACTGGGCTGCAAGTCGGAATGTATCAATGGTGTGATCTCACACCTGAGGAACGGCTACTGAGACATTTACTACTAGGGGAAAAATAATCACGATGAAGTAAAGCTTTATTCATAAACCCTTGTGTCATCTGCCTATGTACTTTATTGTGTAGAAAGTCATTTAAGACCAGTTTTATATCCATGATTAAAGACCAGCTGTTAAGTGTTCCATTGTTAGAATTCACTCATCAGTTTGTTGTGTGAAAAACGATATGCCAACAATTTTGCACGCTCCTGTGAAATTGTCATACAGTGTATGGGGGTTATAGGGTTAGGAGAATTGCTGTGCTGACTGATCATACACATTTGAGGAAATGGCTGAGTTTATATATTTTGGGCTAAAAATGGTAGGGTTTATGGAAGGTAATAATGACCAGAAAGATGACTTGGGCCCTTTGTTTTCAAATGAAGACTGGTCTGACGTAATAATGGAAGGCAGCGGACCAAGGCGAATTGTGACGTCTATTATGACGTCATTCCGGTATTAATTCTGCAACAAACGCTCAACAAAACACCCAAAATATTGATGGGGACATGCCACTCCCCGTGAGCGCCCATGGCCAAACACATAGCCTGTCGTATAAGGCTGGTATGTAATTTAAAGGAAAGGGCCTGAGACCAACTACTATAACATTACGCTTGTCAGCCTAACACATAGCCAGCTGCCGTATAAGGTTAGTATGTAATTTGAAGAAAAAGGCCTGAGACCAACTACTATAACATCACGCTTGTCAGCCTAGCACATAGCCTGCTGTAAAGGTTAGTATGTAATTTAAACGAAAGGGACGGAGACCAACTACTATAACATCACGCTTTTCAGCCTAACACATAGCCTGAGACCAACTACTATACCCCAATGCTTGGCAGCCCAACACATATCCTGCCGTAAAAGGTTAGTATGTAATTTAAAGGAAAGGGCCTGAGACCAACTACTATAACATCACGCTTGTCAGCTCAGCACATAGCCTGGGACCAACTACTATGACATCACGCTTGTCAGCCTAACATATAGCCTGAGACAACTACTATAACATCACGCTCGTCACCCTAACACATATCCTGCCGTATAAGGTTAGTATGTGATTCAAAGGAAAGGGTCTGAGACCAACTAATTTAACATCACTCTTGTCAGCCTAGCACATAGCCTGTCGAAAAAGGTCAGTAGCCTCTGTAATTTAACACCTATTGGAAAAAATAGTTTTATTTATGCATGGACGATTTTCCTGAAGCCTAACTTGTATTGTTTGTTTGTTTATAAGTATTTATGTTAACTCATATGTAGTTTGTTCGTTTGTGAGCAGTAATAAATAATAAATATGAAGAAAAGCAAAAATGTAGTTTGAAGGAAAGGGCCTGAGACCAACTACTAAAACATCCCGCTTGGCAGCTTAGCGTATGTAATTTAAAGGTGGAGTCGCTAGTGGAATGTTAAGATTCAGATGGATCCTATGAATACTGTTCTATAGCTTGTTGTAGCTACTTCGGAAGGTATTCGACCACGCGAAGGGTGCAAATTGAAGCAAAAACGCATATAGGCCCACATTACAACACTTTTAAACTTGGCATTGGCTCAACTTGTTAAAACAGTGGACCTTGGATGGTTGTTTCTCTAGCCTATGTTTTGCTGTATGCAGTATACAGTCACATTGGAGCGGTAAGACACGCCATGTGTAGTATATGCGTATGGGAATGTGAGGTTGTGGGTGACACCCATAACACAGGGAAAGTGAAGTGCTCCAGCATTGGATAAGCGGTCCCCTTGGGGCGTGAAAACGCAATTGTACCAGTGGAGGATGAGTGGTGCCCTTGGGGCGTTGAATCACAATTACAGGAATAATGCAGATAGGCAAGTCTCATGCATCGAGCATAAGACTCTCACAATTAGCTCTCCCTTCCGCTCTCAACCAAGGACCATAAATCTCACGAATTCTGCCTAAACTGCTGGCTGCATCAGTGCTGTGTCCAAGTGTTTATTTTTGCATGATGCTAGGCCCAGGAAACTGTCGCAAGCATGCATCATCCTCTGTGTGGTATTATGTTTAAGTACTGGGCAGTGATAAGCACTGCAATAATGTTGGCATCATGTAAAGTAAGGTTCGTCGGTATAACAAAAATCAAATATCGGAAAAAAACAAATTTCCGGGGGAGAATGCCCCGAACCCCCCTAGATGGACAGCGACGAGGAGAAAAACAGTTTCTCCTGGGATTGCCAGTTGGGATTTCCACCTAGTTTCAACTGTTTTTTTACTGGAATCAACTTGTTCAACTGGATTTAATTTCATTTCATTCCAGCTGAATCCAATTCAAAACCAGTTGGTCAACTCCTGTTCAAAACCAGTTGATTCCTGTTCATACTAGTTGTTCCAGTTCAAGTCGATACCAACCACCAATTTACGATTTAAACCAGTTCAACTGGAACCAGTTAAAACCAGTTCAACTGGTTTCAACCAAAAATTCTCCTGGGTAACTCGACATCTCTGAGACTGGAAGAAGTTTTCCTACGTCAAATAGTGAATAATGCCCTGTAGTCGTAAGTATGTCTATTAGGCATAACCCCTAACTACCAGATACAGCAAATCGCTACAAAGTCAGCAAACACGTCCAACAGAGGTCTTGCATATGACGTCACGCGTACGGAACAGCCCGCTCCCGGGGGATAAATGTAAACATGCTTCCGATATTCAGGTAAGCTATGCAGACTACTTACACGCAATACACGTAGGCTACCTTCGTTCGGACCTCGCGTATATTGGTTTATTTACATTTATCACCAGGAAGGGGCGCTGTAGTGGCGGTTACTGCGTGCTTCTGTGAAGTCAATGCAAGCCCTCTATTTACTCGTTCACGCGGCGATTGTCACTGTGCTGCTCACCGCATTGTTCGAGCACGTGGCATACCAGCCGTTATATAACAGTTAGAATGCGCACACAATAGCACCGGCCGCCACCAGTGCTCCAATCTTGACACCCGTCTCTCTCCTTGGCCCACTCCTGCATCATCGGAATATAAAGGGTTAATATAACCAAAAGCCAGAAAAACATTGTGATTCCTTGATTGTAAAATGGCTGAAACCCTGGTATAAAATCATTAGAAATATAATATATATCACACAAAAGTATTCTTTAAAAACATTCACACTCAAGTACGAACCTAGCTGATCTGACCAGGCATTGTCACTTAGTGTGTTCACAAGGTTTTCAGTGTTTGACCTCTGTTGACCTCAGATGACCTCTCCCAAAAACAATAGGGATCATGTACTCATTATGGAGAACCTCATGACAGTATGAACTTGATTCGCCCAGGATCGGTCGACTTAATGTGTTTACAAGCAATTTTTATTTTTATTTTTGACCGAAAATCAGCCCGGACCTCCGCCAAAATCAATAGGGTCCATATACTCATCATGAGAAACATACACACCGAGTTTCAAGTTGATCGGACGAGGCATGGTAGACTTAAGGGTGTTGACAAGGATTTTAGAGTTCGACCTCTGTGGACCTCAGATGACCTCTGACCTCTCCCAATTATGTACCCAATTATGTATTACATACATACCAAGTATGCACTTGATCCGACTTACCGTGTTTACAAGCAAAGCGTCCCACGCATACACTCATACATACCCAGCATGACTGCATAGATTCCTCGAGACTACATCAAGGAAAAGAAAATGTGACATGCGCAAAGATGAATATTTAATTTTGTGGTGCCTCCAACAACAAAAAAGCTTTAGGTTATAGAAGTTAGATTGTTCAAAAATAATAATCTATTGCGTCTTCTTCTTGTTCTTATTGTGTCCATAAACAACAAGAACATGCACCACTGGCTAAATGTGGTTCAAATAGTTGAACCCATCGCTGTCCATTCTTATTTCACTCTGCTTTTAAGTCCAACGCTGTGCAGGGCTGTTCCAGCAGGGGCCCACCAGAAGATGCTGCATGGTTTGTGGTTGTGTACCGCAGTCGCATACAACGTCCTCGTCATTTAGGTATCCCTATTTGAAGAGTGTAACGTGTGCTCGTCCAGCACAAGACATTGTCCTGTTCAGGCATTTATGCTCTGCATAACTCGCATCTGCACCAGGTGGGAGTACCTCACTCGCACTAATCTCCAATGGTGCTGTTGTTGGTGGTAGGTTACTAAGTCTTTCTTTCCACCGCGTGACTCTTTCACTGCTTATGCTAGATGCTTTGAGGGGTGACACACTCCAGGAAGCTCGTTCTAGATTTCAGACGACTCTCACCTGTAACCTGTCGTTGGCGTTCTTTCTTGCTTGCTGTATTTCGTGGTTTATCTGGTGGGGCTATGCCTGCCAGGATATGTAGACGGTCAGTAGGTGTTGATCTAAGACATCCTGTGATGAGGCGGCAGCTGGCGTTGAGCATAGGGTATAGCTTCTTTGCGTGGGGGATCTTTCCCATACAGGGCAGGCATACTCAACACTTGAGTAACATAGACCCAATGCAGTTGATTTCAGAATGTACCAGTTGACTTGGTGACAATGTTGTTTCTTGCACTCACGTTGCGCTTAGTCTTCCCAATGTGGGTCTTAAAAAAGAAACATATATCTGAAGTTACCCATAGGTAGACTGGGTGCTCGCAGTATTCAAGAAGGGTTCCTCACCAGTTGACCTGCAGTTGGCGCTTTGCTTCTCGGATTTGCACGGAGGTGGTTCTCTTCATAGTAAGGTATTAGCTATGTAAGCGTATTCGAGAGTCTCTTCAACAATTGTGAAATATGCATCTTGTGCACCTATGCTAAGGTTGTCTGCATAGACGAAGCGGCAATTGTCTTCATTTCTTGATTGGTCGTTGGTGTAGATGTTGAAGAGGAGTGATGCGAGCACACTCCCCTGTGGGAGAGTCTTCGCCATCTGCCATTCTTTCCCCCTAGATCAACGATAAAGAGTCTGTTCTCTAGTATGCTCTCGATTAACTCTGTTAGGCGGATGTCCTTAGTAACCTCCAGGGTCTTGCGGAGGAGGTATATGTGGTTGACTGTATCATAGGCAGCTGAGAGGTCGACAAACACTACACCAGTTACCATCCCATTCTCGTAACCATCTTCTATATACTATGTAAGGTTGAGTACTTGGCTAGTCGTGGACTTGCCGGGACGGAAACCTGCTTGTTCGGGGATGTGCTGTTCATCAACAACAGGACCAATTCTGTTGAGAATCAGGAGTTCAAATAGATTGTAGGTGTGACTCAGGAGTGAGATTTGCCGGAAGTTCTTGGGAACTGATGGATCTTTCCCAGGTTTCAGCAGTGCTATATCATGAGATTTCTTCCAGATGTTAGGGAGCTTGTGTGTTGGTAAGCATTCATTGTAGAGTTGAAGAGCCACTTTTTTTGCCTTAGGGCCGAAGTACACGATGTGTTCCGTTGCGATCTCATCCAATCCAATTGCCTTTCCTCGTTTGAAGGTAGAGATTCCGGTTTCCAGCTCTTCCATGGTAATGTGTCTTGTGAAACCAAGGTCTTCTCTGTACGTTTTGCGGTTTAGCTTGATCTTCTTCTGTCTCTTACCACTCTTGTCATTTTTCAACAGGTGGTGGGCAACTTGGTTTTCAGTGACTTCCGGGTGCTGGATGGCTGCTTTCGGATCACCACTGGGCTTGCGGAGCAGTGACTATGCTTTATTGATGTTCTTTAACATGTCCATATTTTCAATAAGGTCTCCAGGTCTTACGACGCTCTTGGAATCACCTTCCGGCTTCGTTCTGTGGTTTCCTCAGAGAAAGGATCTCCTTTGAACATGTTGACATATTCTTCATAAAGTCCTGAACATTCCTTAGTGAGTCCAGGTATGTATTCCACTCTGCAGCCTCGTGGGATGTGTCTCCGAGCAATCGTCACTACCAGTTTAGTAAACAGGTCATAGTTCTTGCTTGATGGTTGTATATGCTCGATAATCTCCTCCAGCTCATTGGTCAACCCATTATAGGTTGCTCTGTTGTAATTGAAGCGCTTTTTAGAGGGTACGATGGTTGGTGTTACTGTTTAACCCAGTCTGGGTCCTGTGAATTATATTGTTATACTAATTAGATTGATATGATTACTGTTAATCGTATAAAATGGTCACTTGTGTCATAGATGTTAGTTGGATGTAAGTTAGATTAGAATATCCCATATGTACGGGAGGTACTCACACTAACACAGGACTAACTATTCTTCTATTAATTGGTTTAACCCAGTTTAGTATCTGAGAATTCTTGACTTCTGAAAACCTCTCGGGCAGAAATCACTGTTAATTGTGCAAAATGGTTTGTCATAGAAATTGATATGTCAGCAGAACTAGTACAACGAGGAAACCGTTACTGTTAGCGAAAACCGGAAACCAAGAAGATTTCCCCTTAACAGGAGGGGGTAATACAAGTTTTGAATAAATGAGTCAAATATCATGCTTAGTGTTTGAGTTACCTGCCACATTTAGCACAAACTAAGTACACCAAGTTTTTTTTTAAGATTTGATGATAAGAAACAATATTTCAGAGATGTACCCTTGCCTTTTTTTTTTAATGATCACATTGAAATCAAAGATGGCGTCCAAAATGGCCGCCATTTTGACTGATTTCAAATTTTCAGAACTGTAATAATAATAATAATAAATATATTTATAAAGCGCAACAATTCCATAAAACATGATCGATGGCACTGTACATAATAAAATTAGCCAATAAAGAATCAATGATATATAAACTACACATGTAGAAAGATACATAATTGAGTGAACAACTCAAACCGATTCGAACCGATGAAATGTGTCTGAATGCCACTATGTCCCCTAATGTTGAAAAAGAAGAGCCACCCGACCTGTAGCATAATACAAGCTATTTTACTTCCATCACACAAAATAGCTGGTACACTAGGGCTGTGTTGACTTTGAAAGGTTATAATTTATTTATAGAAAATGTTGATCCTGATGTTCCAGCAGGTGCTGAACTGTGAATGCGATCATGCTTAATGTCAGAAAACATTTATGTCTGATGTCAACCAAGTGTTTAAAAGGTAGCCATACATTTTCTAACAATCACATAAATTTGTTATTTTTATGATTTTTGTATGATATCAGTCATGGGCTTTAAGGGAAGCGGTACTTTTTGCAACAATCACATTTGTGGAGTGTTATTTTAATAATTCATGTCTGATGTCAGCATGTGTTTAAAGGGTAGCCAAACTTTCTCAAACAATCACATTTGTGGAGTGTTATTTTTATGATTTATGTCTGTTGTCAGTCATGGGCTTGAATGGTAGCCATACTTTCTCAAATAATCACATTTGTGGAGTGTTATTTTCGCTGGTCCCGAAGGGAACCAGCCTATATTCTTCTATGTCACTCCGTCAAAAACAGCCGTTTTAGTTCGGCCCTTTTAGGTTAGGTGAAGGTCAGTGTTGCCATTCCTTAATGGTTGTAATGAACATAATGTAATAGGCCTAGTGTGTGAAATGAGTTAGAGCGAGCACACTGGACTGCCTGAAGCAATTTCAGTTTATTCAATAGAGAGATTACCGGCTGATTGCAGATGAATGGATAGATGAGAGGGGCATTATCAGATTATCAGAGTACTGATGGAAGGCAAAATAGGACTAAATTGTAACTCAAAACTGATGAAACACCATATCTAGAGCGTACATGATTGAGGGAGAGGTGCGGTGTGAGTGGTGGGGAAGGGGGGGTGCGATGTTATGTTAATTTTGGTGATTGTGATATCGAGTCTGAAATTCGGTGTTAATGTTATTATACTCCGAAAATCATTGCACTACCGTAATTGATCAAATGAAAAAAATCGCAGTCATGGCTATTCGAGATGAACGATGACGTCACTATTACGTATTATTCTAAATCCCCTGCGAATGTACCTCCACTCCAGGACCATATTCGGTATACGTTCAGAACTGTGCACCCTAGACTTTACCACCCCTTATATCAACTTTATCTGGGACCAGCTATACGAGTTATGCTCGTTCTTGTTAGGAGTTTAGTGGCTTTTTTTGGAGTTTGTCTTTTTTTGCGGTATTTGACGCCCTTTATGGGCGGCCGTTACCGCAAAAAAGACAGTGTCTGTCTGTTTCGTCTCGTTCGTTCTTCGTTCTATACTTTGTTTTTATTCGCCAGTGTTGGTTTTCACTGATATCCTGTTCGACTTTTTCAATGTAGTGAACTACGTTTCCTGGTGCTGTCAAATAGGGGATATTCTTCAGCCGACTGCGCATGTTACTTCAGGTCCTGAATCCATACTGGCGATATTCTTATGTTTTCATGAGCATGGTAGTCCGTGACGTCACGAAACACAACTAGCAAATTTGGCTGGAGAATATCCCCTATTGAACACTGGTTGATGATCGGTCAGTTTCCTTAAATATTCTGTGGGTGGCCGATATTTCACCGGAATAGTAACGTAACCGATATTTATTACGGATGCCTATAATTTACGCGTCACACGTCCTCTCTATCGTTAAATCCTGTGTACACCACTGAGTAGGGCCACCGGTTCCATGGGTCCTTCATTTCTGCTACACGACGAAGTGAGTAGGTAGGTGTGATAACAAAAACACGCGTACTAAAAGAACTTGGTTTATTCCAGTCAACATTTATACTGTTAATCTCAAAATGTTGACTTTCAAAGTCAAAATGTTGACTTTTAATCTCATAATGTTGACTTTTAATCTCAACATTTTGACTTTTAATCTCAAAATTTTGACTTTTAATCTCAAAATTTTGACTTTTAATCTCAAAATATTGACTTTCAATCTCACAACTTTGACTTTTAATCTCAAAATGTTGACTTTTATTCTCAAAATTTTGACTTTTATTCTCAAAATTTTGAATTTCAATCTCAAAAGTTTGACTTTTAATCTCAAATTGTGACTTTTAATCTCAAAATTTTGACTTTTGATCTCAAAATGTTGACTTTTAATCTCAACATTGTGACTTTTAATCTCAAAATGTCGACCTTACAAAGGCAAAATTTTGACACACATGGACAACACATCCACCACAGACTGGTACCCACAAAAACACCAACGGCAGATACCCTACCCCGTACACAGGCACAGACAGCCGCCCCAAAAGGTCCCACAAGAAATAGTACAACGTATGAGTTGAGTAGTCAATAGTACACCATATGCATTTACTACTCAATACTGATTTGCTCAATATACCATGGTCCTTTTGGCGTTCAATAGCTAACGGCGTCATTTGGAGTTCTCTCATGCGAGTCACACCAGCATTTGTACGGTGGCTTAATACGGACATGGTATGAACGAAATATCAAGAAGTCAAAATTTCTACTGTTAATCTCATAATGTTGACTTTCAAAGTCAAAATGTTGACGTTTAATCTAAAAAAAATGACTTGAAAAAGTCACAATTGTGAGTTTTAATCCAAAATTTTTGACTGGCCAGTGTATATTGCAACACAAAGCACCAAGGACAATACATCACCGTGCACGGGTCCAGACAGCAGCCCCAATGGGCCCACACAAATTGACCCACTCAATCGCAGACACACATGGACAACACATCCACCACAGACTGGTACCCACAAAAACACCAACGGCAGATACCCTACCCCGTACACA
>JAODUJ010245412.1:0-10340 GCA_027564615.1 Psolus chitonoides
GAGAAAACGGTCGAAATGGACTGAAAAGAAATCACATCTATAAATTTGCCAATAAAAACAACTACATTCAGATTCTTATTATTAACAGGACAATATTCATGCCTGACGACATACATCAATTTCGTCATGTTTTTTCTAAGTAGGACCTCCATTTATATCAATATTGAACATTTGTCTTGTCATGTAGCCTACAAACAAATGCCACTTTTTACATAACGTGGATTTTTTAACAATAAAAGTCCAACTTGATGGCGAGAAGTAATTACCACGCACAGCTTTCTGATGTTTTCAGAAGTGCCTCACACACAGATAAGAATAATTTAAACATTTAAAAAATACTGAATGTAGTGAATGTGAATATATATTGTCATAGTTGAAATATCTCATGGGTGCATCTAGGCTTTCCAGGGGGCAGTGACGAAACGAGAAATGAATTCTAGGGGAGATTCATGTTACCATGTGCTCAAATACCATTTCAGGAGCAATTGAAATTAAATGCGACGAATCATTAGATGTGTACAACAATATTATTGACTTTACAATTGTAGGCGCGACCTCCCCCTATGCCACCCATGGATCCGCCACTGGGAGGATTGGTGGGTCTGTTTGAAAATATACAAAATACATTTGATATATTAATTCAGCCTAAATGATCTTCTGATCAATTCTCGGCAGGGTGTTGTAACATTGCCGAGAATAAAATCGGTGTGGTAATGTTTGGTTTGTAAAAGGTTTCCATGTCAGGGGGTTTGATCAGGGGTGTAGCCAGCCCTGTTAGTGTATAGGTGCTCAAAGCTGCAAACAATTGCCGCTCAACTTATCTTTTTTTCTCCTTTTCACCAAAAAACAGCCAATGTTCTTTTTTCTCGTTTTCTTCTCGGTCCCTTCCATTTCCTTTTTTGTTTATTTCCTATCCCTCAATTTCTTCCGTTTTTCGCAATTGTCCCACATTTTCTTAGTTCAAATTTTCGCTTTCTACTGCAAAATGTCCAGCCAAAATTGTCCTGGGTGGGCAAGTCGCCCGCCCAGCTCACCCCTTGTTACGCCACTGGGTGAGGTTACTAACATTGTCATGAGTTTGGGTGGATTTAATTATGGAACCCAAAGCAAACCATTCTGTATCCATGCTGTATTAAAACCTCTGGTTCTATTCATCCTGCTAACTAAATCTTTCGGAAATGAATTCAGCGCGAACAATCACAGGCGTGAATCAGTTTTGTGTATAAGAGGTTCCGATTACTGAATTTACGGCATGGAGGGACATAGTGTTGAGAAAAGTCAATAAACGCCTGTTTCAACTGGCTAAAGCCCATGGGGCCTATATCGGTCGGTGCTTACATCCGGTAGCTTTGACGCAACCCAGGTGGTGCTCGAACTATTCGATCGAGATTCGCAAGCACTACGCTAGGCCGCCACACCTCCTATAGTCCAACCATATCTTCAGTGGCGGATCTAGTGGCATCTATAAAACAATCGAAAAATGAAAAATCGGAAAAATAATAATAGATCAGTCAATACAGCCCAACATTTTCCGCGCGCTTCTTGCGCAATTGTCTTTCTTTTGTCTCTTTCGTCGTTCGGGGTCACTTTGGTGATGTTTAATTGCTGAAGATCATTCATGAATTGATTATCAAAAAATTGTTTGCTCGGTAGTTTTCCTTCATTCTTAGGGTCATGCCATCTACTTGTTTTATATCGAATTGGTGTTTTATATCCCAAAGATCAGCATGATAACCGTTGTTTTGACGTGTTTCGCAAGCAGTGGTCTTGCGTGTTTCTGCATGTCTTGTCACGCGAGTTATAAGTGCCGAATGTGGCGCTTATAAACCAAACATTGGACACAGCCCATTTTTTCGCGCGCTTTGTGGGCAGTACTGTTCGTTCCTTCCGATGTCTTGTCATGTGGCGCGCTTTGCGGGCAGTCACGGTACTGTTCGTTTCTCCAAATTTCTTGCCATGTGGTGTCACTTGTGTCAAAGATCGTACACGTCGGACACGATCGATAATCGCCTGAAATGTTATGCTCGCTTCGCCCAATCACTTATCCTCTTTTGGTGTCAACTTGATATTGGTTGTCCCCCAATCCCGCATCCTTGACGGCGCAACTGCATATAGGAACACTGACCAGTGGCGTACCTAAGTTATGTCAGGTATGGCACGTGCCCGGGGCGCCACTTGAAGGGGTGGCACTGAGCAGTTTTTATTAACCCTAGATATCTCAAGCATGTGTGTACTGATATTCTCCATCATCATGGACTGCCTGACGGATGGGGTGAGAACTGAGGCACCATGGGACATGATGTTCGCTGACGATGTTGTTATCTGTTCGGAAACAAGAGAGGGAGTAGAAGAAAGACTAGAAGTGTGGAGAAAGTCACTTGAGGATAGAGGCATGAGAGTAAGTCGGCAAAAGACAGAGTATATGCATATGGGAGGAGGACCGGTCAATGAAGGAGAGCTGAAATGCAAGGGGTGGCCCTGAACAGACCAAAAGAATTTAAATACTTAGGGTCAACAATACAAGAAAATGGTAACACGGACAAAGAAGTTGGAAAGAGGACTCAATCAGGATGGAGTGGCTGGAGGAAGTTAACAGGAGTGTTATGTGACAAAAGGGTCCCAAGGAAAGTGAAAAGTAGTGTATAAGACAATGGTCCGACCAGCAATGCTGTATGGAATGGAGACGATGGCTGTTACAAAGAAACGTGAAAAACAGTTGAATGTACCAGAGATGAGAATATGCTACGTTTTTCCTTGGGGGTCACAAGAAAGGATAAGATGAGGAATAAGATGTTGGAGAGAAGCTGAAGGTTATGGAGTTGAGTGGAAAGCTGAGAGAAGCAAGGTTAAGGTAGTACGGCCATGTCCGGATGAGAGAGGAGGGCTATGTTGGGAATAGAGTGAGAACGGTGAAGGTTGGAGTTCGGAAGAGAGGAAGACCAAAGAGACGGTGGCGGTGGCTGGAGTGAAGGAAGAGGATGCTACAGATAAACAGGCATGTAGAGGCAGAATTCGCGTCGGTGACCCAACTTAGTGGGATTAAAGCCAGAAGCAGAAGAAGAAGAAGTAATATAAGCAGTGTGGAGAACGTGCGCATAATTAACGTGCGCATGTCACAATAGATGGTTTACTCATATTTTGTGCAGGCTTCCGGTGCAGTAATCATCTGAAATGGAGCGGAGGACTATCATTCCACATATTATCGCCGATTTTTTTTATGATTCATCAGAGAAAACGCGGAAAATAATACCTGTTCATGATTGTTCACTGTGTAGTTCAATGCAGAGAACTACCACACTTGACGTACCGAATACCACGCGACATAACGTTATGCTAGAATCACTCGTTACGTGTATGGGCTATAAATGTTAACCTTCTCCTTTTTATAATTCTGTGATTAGGCCTAATACTTTCATGGATGGCGCTCTCTCATTATAGAAAATATTGGACGCGTGGTCACCAGACTCTTGTGTTTAAGTAAATAGTGATAACCGTTATGAATGTAAAAGGAATCGTTATGTGGGATCATCGGTATAGCCGTCTACTTCTTCTGTCCGCTCTCTCTTACAAGGTGTTACCATTTCCTGAAAGCCAGACTCAACTCATTATCACTGCTAGATCTATAGTCAATACTAAGCGATGAGGTTCTAAAGGCGACCCCAATAATCACCTTTTTTTATATATCCTACATTTTGAATGGTAGGATACTTCAAATTGATAATAGGCCAGTAAAACTACAGATATCTGATTAAATGTTGTAACGATAAAGTTGAAATGATTGTCGTTTCAGGAAGTTTTGTGTCCTCTCATCTCGAATGCGTTAAAAAAGACCTTATCACAAATGCAATTCGCGGTGTTTTGCCTGTCTATAGTGAGATGGGAGGGGATATATACCCCCCCCCCCACCACTTTTTGGAGATTTTCACACAGTATATTTTTTGCTTTGGGGCTTCCATCCACCCAACTTTTCCACATGGATGTGCGCCACTGGCCACTGCTACCATCTACCCAGATGGGAGCCTCCCCCCCCCCCGGCTCACTCAAATGGAACATTGACGCCGTTTTATGTTATTTTAGGTGCATTTGTAGCTAACTGAAAAGGCGCCCGAATCATTATACAATCGCCCTTATGGTCGAAACACCTAGCTACGCTACTGCTTGTCTAACTTTACATACTACGAAAGCCTATTACAGTCATGCAAGTAAAAAATATTAATATGTTATTACAGATTAATAATCCGTGATAGCAGATTATTGATCTGTAATAACAGACTATGAATCTGTAATAACAGATTATCAATCTGTAATAACAGATTAATAATCTGTAATAACATATTATTAATCTGTAATAACAGATTTTTAATCTGTAACAACAGATTATTAGTCTGTGACAGAATATTAATCTGTAATAACAGATTAATGATCTGTAATAACAGTTTAATATTCTGTCCTAACAGATTAATAATCTCTAATAACAGAATAATATTTTTTACTTGCATGGCCCTGATGGGCTTTCGTAACATACCATCCACGTTGTACGAAAAAAGTGAAAAATACATTTTGTATCTATTTGAACCCACATCAGCATATAGAAGGCGTTGTAGTAGATACTATTGCTGTTGGTCCTGACGCCGACCCGTCATTGGAACATTTAGCCCAGAAGACCATGGGACGGTCTTACTACCACCTAGACGGTACATCAGATATCATCGGAGCATTCAGTTCTCAGGATGCCGCACAAAGAGTGGGTAAGTACTAACAACGACACTAACATCAAACGCTAACGCATTAAGAGAAAGCACAACACTGGGCGGTTAAATTGCAGCACGAAGAATTCGGTAAGTACTCACAGTTGTAGTAACAACAAACACTACATATAATATAACACTACAAACATATATAGATATATAACACCATACTGGGCGGTGTGTACTACATCAGATATCATCAAAGCATTCAGTGCTCAGAAATGCAGCACAAAAGAGTCGGTAAGTACGGTACTAACAACGGTAGATACATCAAACACTATGAATACATAACACCATATCGGGCCCCATATAATACATCGGATAAAATCGGAGCATTCAGTGCTCAGCAGCACAAAGAGTGGGTAAGTACAAACAACGGTGGTAACATGAAACGCCAATACACAACATCAGTTCGGGCGCCATGTAATACATCAGATAAAATTGAAGCATTGAGTGCTCAGGATGCAGCACACAGAGTGGGTAAGTACTCACAATGGTATAGTAGGATCGAACACTAATACATAAATGGATAACACCTTGCTGGTGCTGACAATACATCGGATAAAATTGGCGCATTGAGTGCTGAGAGTGCAAAACAAAGAGTTGGTAAGTACTTACAATGGTAGGTATATCAAATTCTAATACATAAATAGATAACATCACATTGGGCGCCATGTAATACCTCGGATAAAATCGGAGCATTGAGTGCTCAGGATGCAGCACAAAGGGTGGATAAGTACTCGCAATGGTAGTGACATCAAACATTAATACATAAATAGATAACACCACATTGGGCGCCATGTAATACATCGGATAAAATTGAAGCATTGAGTGCTCAGGATGCAACACAAAGGGTGGATAAATACTCGCAATGGTAGTGATATCAAACATTAATACATATATAGATAACACCTTGTTGGGCGCCATGTAATACATCGGATAAATTGAAGCACTGAGTGCTCATGATGTTAAACAAATAGTTGGTAGGTAATCACAATGGTATAGGGCCACCAAACGCTAATACATAATTAGAAAAACTATATTGGACGCTATGTAATACATCGGATAAAATCGTAACATTGAGTGCCCAGGATACAACGCAAAGAATCGGTAGATACTCATAATAGTAGGTACATGCAACATTAGTATATGAATGGATAACACCATATTGGGCGTGGTTTAATTGATAGATAAATATGAAAATGCTGGTAGAAACTCCAAAGGACACTGACGTGATTGTTGCTGTGATTGCTCAGACGGCTATAACAACGATAAAGCTAAATATGTCAAATATCTCTATGTTGATAGAATTTGTTGTGTGTAGTAACTAAAGTGCCCTTTGAATGTTTTATATCATTAATAAATTTGAAATGATGAAATCCCCGTTCCTCACCCGTAAGATGCTGAGTGTCACCGAGTGTCATGGCCAAGTGGTTTGATTCCCAAGTCGGGTCAGTTAGCCAGAGACCTAAAAATTAGTACCTACTGCCGCCTTGCTAGGTGCGCAACATTGAAAGGTTGGAGTAGAAAAAACATCTGATGAGGAGTGGCGCTCCTCAGATTATCCGCCGTTTCAATTGAACGTCTACGAACCATTGAGTCTATGGCGAACTAAGACGCTGAAGAATAAATACACGCTTCATTCATTCACAGCTTTGCTGCAACATGGCGCCCAACATTGTATAGAAAAGTGTAGCTAAAATAGTGTGTTATATCCCCACGAGGTGAGTGTATGATGAGTAGCGAGAGGAAAAAGGCGGTTGGCATCGTTCCTCTTTGTGCAGTTAATATAATTAATCGGTACGTTTTTCGCGCTGTGTCCAAATGTTACGTTTTTCGCGCTGTGTCCAAATGTAGAACCATTGTTCCTGATATATTTGTGTGTGATTTCTGCTATAGGTACTGGTGACCTAAAGACTGTTCCAATAACCAGCATGTACCAAACTATCGAGAATGGAGAGACCATAAAAGTTCCTTTCGTCATCGACAAATCGACCAATGGGTGTCTCTCTGTGTTGCTGACGTCACTTCACTGGGACTCGATGGACGCCTGGTTGAGGAGGCCAGATGGTGTGATCATCGATAGCAGGTCCACGGAATACAGCAACGTATCGGAATTCGATTTGATTTCATTCGAAATAGAGGAAAATGTTCAAGTTAGTATATTATTATTAACTGGAATAATAACGGTATATCTGGTCGAGTTTATTGTATTATTTTGTTGCACAAGTTGGGTTTTCTAATTGGTATCCTCAATGTCCCGAATTCGGCGCACTTGCCCCATACCTAGCAACCAGGGATGTAGCTACAGTGGTCGGCGGTGGTCGGCTACAACCACCACTCGGGTCTGCCGACCACCACTGGGGTCTCAAAGTCTTCTTCGAGATTTGATGCCAAATTGCACTGCAAATGAATGGAAATGAACTGCAACTATGATAACTACCAAAATAAATCATCAAATGTGAAAAACGAGGCCATTTTAGGTCCGGATGGTCAAAGTCGCAACCGCCACTCAAGAATTTTCAACCACCACTCGAAATTCCTAGCTACATCCCTGAGAACATCAGATCTGCAAAAAGTTTATTCGCATCCACCTATGTTTACCGATGTTAGAAACAAAGTCGAGGATTATTTTGTGTGGAAAAATTTGGTCATAAGCCTCAATATTTATGGTATTGTAGTGATTACGATTGAATATAAGAAAGCCACTGTTAACAAGCCAGTGTTCGTAATTGGCAAAACACCGCTATGATATTTTCCAAAAAGAGATTTTCGCTAGCCGTATGAGGTTCAACAGTGATTGGTACATGTAGTATTCTCTTTCATTGCAGTTACTAGACATTGCATTGGTGCGCACACGATATCACGAACAACGTCATTCACAGTAATTTTTCAATTCTAACTAAATCGCAAAAACAATTGAATCGGATCGGACATCGGCCGATGTTGTGAAAAAACATTGGCTATCGGAATCGGCGAGCAAAAGTCATTTCGAAACACCATGCTAGGTAGTGTGGTGTAGTGGTATGAGTCGTGGGTTCAATCCCACCTCGTGCCTGGCTCGTCAAAAGCTGTTCTGGAGTTGTTGATGGTCTTGCAATTTCTGGTTTCGTTAAAGTGGGAAGCATCAACTTTGGGGTTCTTAGGTACAATGGATGTTTCGGCACGGCTGCAGGGCAATGGTGATGGACTGGTTGCTACCACCCCTTCCATCCATTTGGAGAGAGGCTAAAGGCTGAAAGTTTCACTCATGTCTGTCGGATGGGGACGTTGAATGGCGATCCCGGGAGTAGGATGGGATTGTATGGTTACACACCTGCCTCGTTACCCTCTGAACACTCTTCGAGAAGAAGAGACGAGCCTTCGCCAGTGTTTATCCATGATCACATGGTCAGGGTTCCTCGATGAGCCTTAAGTGGCTTCCTGAACCAGTAAATATGAAATATAAGAAAATAAACCACCTTTGGTATAGGCTCAAATAGCTGACTAGTCTCCTGTGGTTATTTGTTTCTCACAGTTAAAAATTACAAGTAGTCTTAAAAACCATGGCCACTCCATTTGTCAACAATTGTTTTATGCAGTGTCGTGTCATCCCTGTCTGGTACAGGAGTTCGATGGCTGGTTACGTGACCTGTATGTAAAGTTCTGAGTAAGGCAGAACAGCTAGAATCTGGTATTTCTCAATGTATTTCAATGATTATTGTTGTGAGGTATTGGTAGGTTTGCAACATGAGTGATGCAAAGAACATATACCCCTATCAAGACTGCCACTTTGTTAGCATTCTTCTGTAATGTTATACCGTCACACAGTTGCCTTTGTCAGTAAAATTACTCAAAATAAACCAACTTTCCTGCGCAAGAAATTTGTCCAATTAGAAGATGCTATTAACACGACAGCAGCCACAGTGGTTTCTCTTCGGGTTCTCTTCATCAGTTCTTTCGAAATGGCCAAACCACCTCACTCTTCCTCTTTGCATACAATCTCATATCCTATTCAGCATTCATATCGATTTTACAGTTCATTATCAGTATGAATGTCTGTTTTCCACATTTTATTTTTTCGAAAAGCAAGTATATAATGACTACAGTTGACAGAAAAGTGACAGCAATTCTGAAGACTAAACTTGAAACCTATTTTTTTTATAACACATCCTTAGGGACCTGGCCCTGGCAGACAAAGAGTTGAGCCACCTACAGTGAGGGATAAAACAAAGACAGAGGAAGAGCCACGAACATCTACCCCCACCAAGAAGGCGGGACCCAGGGCCCGGGAGAGGAAAGGCAAGCGTCTGGGACTGGGACGATCTTTCAGCATGAAGGTCACAGGAGGTAATTTATACTGAGAGAAGTGTTTTTTAGGAGGCATTAGAGTTCAGGGGTGCTTAAAGGTACGTGCAGGATTGGGTAGGCTTGCTCGTGAAAAA
The DNA here is from genome assembly GCA_027564615.1 of Psolus chitonoides. Classification (NCBI taxonomy): domain Eukaryota; kingdom Metazoa; phylum Echinodermata; class Holothuroidea; order Dendrochirotida; family Psolidae; genus Psolus; species Psolus chitonoides. The sequence goes on from JAODUJ010245412.1 coordinate 9,173, forward strand.
CGGTCAAGTTTTGTGGTTTGTTTTACATATTCCAAATGTTTTCCAATATAATAAGGTCTAATGATCTTTGGTCACTCCCAAAATATTGTGTAGAACAGTGATTAGGAAACAAATTCAATTTTGTCACCACAAAAATAGTTTTCACGTTAATGTCTTTTGCGGGAGTCAAAAACGTTGCTAGCTTCAAAACCTGTGTATTCTTGTTTACATTCTAAAAATTCATAGTACATATTGCACGGTTTTTCTTATAGACTGAACCTGAAGTTATCGTTTTCATATTACAGCAGTAGTTGTCGAAAATACTGAGAGACACCCTTGAATCTCATATCAATTTTCCATCAAATTGTAATGAATTATACTTTGGTTAAACCTCCAATGAAAGCAATTTCGTAATTGGAAATTTCTGGTGATGAGGGCAATTCTATATGTACGTTACATTTTGAGCCCTCCCCACCAACAAAGTTCACTTTGCAGACTATCAGATATTAAGTTCAGCTCAATATTGTAGGGGGTATTATATACTTGGATCTGTACCTATCCGAAGATGTGCAAACCTAGCCAGGAGCAACTGCTAATGCACAGAATATAGGATACAACATTGGTAATTGACATTACATGGAAAAAAATTGACATCGTTTAAATTCATATTCTCCTCAAACATGTAGATGAATTCTGAAAATATTTATTACGAAGAGATATGGAGTAATAAAAACATACAAAATAGCAATTTAAAAAAACCTGTGGACTGGGGAAATATACACCAGGACTTGGTAACTGATGTTACGGTAACTGATGTTACAATTTGTCTGATGAAAATACCTCAAATATAAGTGATATTTGAATATCTCAGAAAATAAAAACTATGTTCGCTGTAGAACATTATATTAGGAACACAGTCAGGGGCTTGTAACTTAATCCTATGCTCAATATTAGGCTATTGGATTATTGTTACGAGCACATGTGGTTTAGAATGCGGTACTGTATGTATTGAAGTTAGCAAATGATCCTAGCATGGAATTAACCGGTGTAACCATTGTCCGAGAAACTTATCTTTTCGCCTAAAAACATTCCATAAATAAAACCAGCACTCGGAGAGTGCATATACCTACACCGACCGACACCAATAAGCCTTGGCCACAACCACAAAGGCTAGTTTTACTACCAGCAT
>JAODUJ010245523.1:0-10339 GCA_027564615.1 Psolus chitonoides
GGCCCCCCCCCCCCCCCCCCCAAAAAAAAAAAAAAAAAAAAAAAAAAAAAAACCTGTGAAAACTGTTAAAAGGGCCTCTTTTGAAAATCAATTTTTTTTCTTCAAATATTCACCTTCCATTTTCAAAAGGGGCACTTTTGACCCTTTTCACAAAAGTGGCGCATAATAACAAAAATGTTCGCGCGCAGCCTTCTGTTTGTTTTATCATGTCTTGTCGTGCGTCGTTCTTTGTGCCGAATGTGCCGCTTAATTACAACCCGAACGTCGGACACAATAATGTTTTCAATTTTTTTGGAAGTGCCCTTCAAAAGCTGTGCCCCTTCTTGACATGTTGCTACACCTGTAATATCGTATGTCATGACCTGTACCCGTAGTGTTTATTTCATGGAAGTATAGACGCGTCGGGCAGTATTTCATTTTTGTGGGGAGCTGTGGCTGCGCCACTGGGTCTGAGTAGACCTAGTTTAGAACTTCAATCCTGTTATCTAGTTGACACATTTTTTAGTTGAATTTCGGACGAGGCGAACCCGAGTCTGATATTTAGCTAAATTTAGAGTCGAGACTGTTTATTAACCAACAACAGCCTATAATTTGTAGTTCCTTCCTATTTAAAACCTGGAATCGTGGGAAATGAAGATTTCTGGAGGTAATTTAGGGGAACTAGCGGGCATCAGAGGCAGACTTATACAAGTCCAATAACAGATATAGGGTTTACCCCCAATAGCCAATCAAATATTCACTTCTTTAGCGGTTTTTAGGGCAGGGTCATACTTACGTTAAATAACTGGCGGAAGAACGTGCTGATCTAGCGCGTACACGGAATAACTATATTTCGAAGATCTTCCGACCCGGTCAGCTGCACGTATACACTGCATACATACGAATGACGCTAGTTATTCAATTTTGTAGAGGGAATTAAGACTCGGTCGTTCGATGATTTTCTTCTATCGCCTAAAAATTCATCTTACCATGTAAAATTATAAATCCGATGGATGCATTTGTTGCAGAAGAGGCAAAAACGGTCATCTAGTCTATACACGAACTAGGCTGCACAGTCGGGTGAAACAATTAAGAACATAATATTATAGTGCAAAACCGGTATTCCTACGTGTGCGTGTGTGAACGTAAACGTTTGTCGAGTTTTTAAACCGATATAACGTACGCAACACGTTACATTTAACACACACAACAATTACAAACGCAAGCGTAATCAAAACAGCGTGCACGTCGAACTTCAGCTGTGTGTGCATGCGTGTAACTTCAGTTACTTGCGCGTGTCACCTACGTCACCATATGAGGAAGCAGATACGTGCTACGCTCAGTTTGACTACGCACAATACTATCGTCATGCATAGTGCATATAATTAGCTGAACAAACGTTCATAATTGCGTTATTAAAACGGAACACCGCTTCAACGTCGATGTTTCACAACGGTGTTGTTAATTTATTTTGAACTTGTGCATTACTTTTTACGTTTGTTTGCAGGGGTACATGTTTTGACATTATTCCGGTAAAATATAGTTTAATTTCCAAATTTTTTTATTGCGTAAATAGCATTGCAGGAATGAACGGGGTTAATCATTGGCCATGTGTGCCTCATCTCCATGATAATGCGTTCTTCGCGAGATAACTTGATTGCTGAATGAACTCGGCGTGCGCCCTCGTAAATCACGCGCATTATCCCGTGATCGTGAACCATCCTTGGTACGTCTGTCTCTACGCCCTCCCATTACTCTGAAAAGTTGAGATTACTGGCATGTTTGTTGCAAAATAATAGTCAGTCATGTGACGCGGATTAGCCAATCAAATTTGAGGATTTCATCAAAACACAGATCGGGAAAGGTTGTAGAATACCTAACTAATGACTGATTGAATAATTACGGTACTACTTCATGAATATGACCATACAAAATGTAAGCCACATAACCAGAAGTACAGAGCCATGTACAAGATTAGAAACACGACAGTTTCATATATCATACCATTGATATGGTTCTGTATACATCATACTTAGTAAACCAAGATTCTATAAAAAGTGTAATGAATATTTTTAGCCACTATAAGTGTAACAGGCCATGTTACAGGTTTGTCTGGTTGGGATCTGATTTATTATTATGTGCACTAATTCCTCTGTAGACACCATGATCCTACCCCATTGCCAATCCTTCTACTCTGTGATCCCAGCAAATTCTCCCTCCCCCACAAAACATAATCCTTTCTCCATTTTGTAGGTGTATTGTAGCCACTAGCGTAACTGAAGGGGGGGGGGCAGAATGGGCGGTCGCCCCACCATTTGTTGTAGCGATTTTGTCGGTACATTCGTGGTCTGTCGGTAAATTGTGTACGCTGTTGGTACATTTTGGTTCCTGCCCCCCCCCCCCCCCCACACTCTCGACACCCTAGTTACGCGACTGATTGTAGCTACATTGATCATACAGATGTTGTTTAGCATGAAATCTCATGTGGAAGTTTACATTCTGGTTGATCCATACAAACCTGATATTGTCATCATACAATGAGGTAACATCCACACGTGTAGCCTGCCTTAGTGGTGTGAGGAGGAAAACGAAATTCTTGCCCCAATTTCAGGGGGGGGGGATACAGACTTTCCATCACCATTTTAAAGTTCAGCATTGAAAAAACTGCCAAAACAGCAATAATTTTCTTTTCCATCATCCCCATTCAATCTCCAACAATTTCTGTGTGGGGGAAGCCGAGGAACTCTACCCCCCCCCCCCCCTGGCTACGCCATTGGTAATACATCACACCAACGTTAATTGCCATGTCCATGTTTTCAACATTCAACCATCAATTTCATAAAAAATATGGCAAGGAATTACACAGCATAGTTGCTGTCTTGTCTTCAAATGTCTGCTGCATATCGGCAACTGTATGTCCGATTTTCATGAACCTAGTTTGTTTGTGCTGGTAGGAGTATGGGAGATATGACATCTTGTCTCATTTATATCTATTCTCGTCGTGACATTCTTCATTATCTTTGCTTTTTTTTCTATTATTTAATATTTTCACTTTGTTGACATTCTTATTCTTTGATATATCATAATATATATTTATTTCCCCCTCTTACCAGGTGGCGTTCAATGTGTATGTAACATACCTGAAGGCCATTGGATTGGTGTTGTGTCTCGCAGTCATCTCGTTCTATCTTCTCTTTGACGTCTTTTCTGTCGGCTCGGCTATTTGGCTAAGTAAATGGAGCCAGGAGCCGGTGGTTAATGGGACCCACCCTATACCTGTCAGGAACAAATACTTAGCTGTGTACAGTCTGTTTGGGCTAGGCCAAGGTGAGTACATAAATGTAGAGTATAATTTAGGCTGGTAGCATGGTGTAGAGCAGTGATTCCCAAATTGTGGGTTGCAAGGTAAAAACTGATGGGTCCCGAGCCCATCGGGGGGTCGCAGGGTCGCAGAGCCTTGAAATGTGTAGCAACGGTTTTAGGTCAATATAGGTCGAAAAGGCTGAATAATGAACATAAAGTTACTTCAAAAATTGGCAAAATATTGCACCATTTTGCATCTAAGCACAATTCCTTATAAAAAGGCGAGGGGGACACCCCTCCCCTTAGACCCCTCCCCCAGGGCAGCGATCACTACATTTCATCAAATGTTGGACCTGCAGAAATGTCTGCACACCCCCCTGGGTTGGGTCGCTGAAGAATGCCAAATCATGAATTTGGGTTGCTTGAGAAAACCAGTTGGGAATCACTGGTGTAGAGTATTCAGTGAGCACTTTGTACCATAGAGGCCCGGGGTTCGATTCTCACTTGTGCCATAAATACTTGGCTCATTAACAGTTGTACTGCAGTTGTGGATGATCTCGCAATTCCTGGTTTTGTTAGCTCATACCATATAAATGTATAGTATAATTTAAACTGGTATATCATGGTGTAGAGCACTGAGTGAGCGCTTTGCACCACAGAGGCCCAGGGTTCAAATTCTACTTGTGCCATAAATACTTGGCTCGTTAACAGCTGTACTGCAGTTGTGGATGATCTCACTATTCCTGGTTTTGATAGCTGATACCAGCTGAGTGCCATAAATGTATGGTATGATTTAAGCTGGTATATCATGGTATAGAGTATTCAGTGAGCACTTTACACCACAGAGGCCCGAGGTTCGATTCCCACTTGTGGCATAAATACTTGGCTCGTTAACAGGTGCACTGCAGTTGTGGATGGTCTCACAATTCCTGGTTCTGTCAGCTCATACCAGCTGAGTGCCATAAATGTATAGTATGATTTTAGCTGGTATATCATGGTGTAGAGTACCGTACTGAGTGAGCGCTCTGCACCGCGAAGGCTCGGCGTTCAAATCCCACTTGTGCCCTAAATACTTGGGTCATTATCAGCTGCACTGCAGTTGTTGATGTCTCAAAATTCCTGGCTTTGTTTCATTGTAGTTGGAGCGATTAACTTTGGGGAAATTGGGTTAATTGGTTTTGTTTTGCCTCGGCTGCTATGCAGTAGTGATGGACAGGTTGCTACTACCCCTCCCAGCATTAGGAAAGTGGCTGAGAGTTTCTCACCTCCGTCGGATGGGGACATTAAATGGCGGTCCTGTAATGAAGATGGGGTTGTGATAACTACACGCCTGCCTCGTTACTCTCTGAACACTAGTAGAGAGGAGAAGGGAAATGCCACTTTCAAATGTCTCATGTTGAATGTGGCTCATTTCAGCCAGGTAGAAACAACTATTGCACTATTTATAACATACATGGTCTTATCACCATTGATTTAGGCTGAAAAACTCATTTGTCTGAATTGCTCACCTCCCAAGATGGCTAAATAATATAACTCTTGAGATACAAAGCATGAACATTTTCTGGCAAATCTATTTCAATAATGTTCTCATTCAAGCACAGATCAATAAACTACATTAGACTCAAATCAGAGCTTCACCAGTACAGATTCTCTGTCAGGAAACATCAATTCCTATTCATTTGCAACATACAGTAAGTCTCCTGGTACCATAACTGGAATAAATTTGAGTATGATCTGCTGTTGGGCATTAAATGGTCTGATTTTATGACCAATGACAGTTTGATGGGAATGATAAGATTAAAGAGCAAAGTGGCTTGGTGTGGCCATATGATAAGACAAGGCAGCCTGCTGTAAAGCACTTTATTTGATAGACTTCCAGCTGGCACCCAACATGGGAAAGGTCGCCCAAACTCCATTGGGTTAGGAGTGTGACTGTTTAGAGTGGAGAAAGTGTCCCCAGCTGAGAGTTGCTGCAGTTGCATGGGAACAATTGATGAGAGCGGTTCCTGCAGCACTGCCAACCCGGTACAATCTGAGAGAAAGGCGGCCGCGGCCAAATGTCTATGCCGAAGAATGGTGATCAACATGCTTGCTGGTTATTTACAAACGCATCGTAATGTATGTTCAAGTGTCAAAACAGCTCTCCATAGCAAATGTAGGTGAGCTTCTTTGTACTTACTTGCCTTCAATTATCAAACTGATAATCCTTTGCATGGGTGTTGATCTGTGTTGATCAAAAGTGAGGGGGTCAGGCCCTGTCAGAGGGGGTCAGGGCCTCACTGGCAAACAGAATTACTGTGTGAAAATGTTAAAGTCAATGGGAGCAACTTCAAAAAGTGTGGGGGTCCTGGCCCCATGATCTACACCCTTGATCCTTTGTGCATTGCTGTTTTCACATCTGCTTATTAAACTTCAACACTATTAATGTACAGATTTGAATCTAGCTGTCACATTATGGGTATGCATGTGGGGTGAGGGGGTAGAGCTATGAAACTATTGAAATTTAGTCAGTATGTGTGCAGAATAGATGCTTCGATCAGATGCTGGGAGTTGTATAAATATGAGTGCTAAAAATTGGATGAAGCTAACTTTGCTTGTTCAAAATGTTTGAAACTTTAGGTAAAGAAATTCCAATTTCACTAGGGATGAATTTTGTTAGGGATGTTGCGCTCATAAACCATACTGGATTTTGTGACATGACATAATATATCTTCAATTAACGTGCCAGTGTAATATTTCTTCTCCTCGTAGCCGTGGCGGCCATTTTCAGCGAGATATTCTTTGCTCAGGGAGTTGTCCGGTCAGCGATGCGGACCCACACCGGTCTCCTCTGTGCCGTGTTTAAGGCACCCATGCACTTCTTTGATGTCACCCCTCTAGGCCGGATTCTGAACCGTTTTAGCCGAGACATATTCGCAGTGGATACGTTGATCCCCATGAATTTGAGCGTTGTGATCCGAGTCCTGATTGGTCTGCTGGAGGTCTTCATTGCGATCATCTACGCCATTCCGATCACCGCAGTCATTATCGTCCCGATCGGGATCTTGTACATTTTCATGCAGGTAGAGAAATGAGCAAAAGTTGGTTACAACGTGAAGAAAAAATCATAACGACAAACAGTAGGCATCGGCAGGCAGTGAATTTTATCAGGTCTACGGTTTCCAATTCCATCTTCAAATTGGTTCTGGGTGGTAGGGAACGGTGCATATAAGTGCTGGGTGGTAGGGAAGGGTGCATTCAGAGGTACATATAGGGTTTGTGCTGGGTGGTAGGGAAGGGTGCATTTAGAGGTACATACAGGGTTTGTGCTGGGTGGTAGGGAAGGGTTCATTTAGAGGTACATACAGGGTTTGTGCTGGGTGGTAGCAAAGGGTGCATTTAGAGGTACATACAGGGTTTGTGCTGGGTGGTAGGGAAGGGTGCATTTAGAGGTACATACAGGGTTCGTTTCAGCTACAAAACCAGTTTCCAAACACTATTCCTCATATGCATATCACCAGAAACTTCCCATAAATACGATTTTGCTTTCGTAGGAGGTTTATTCCAATTTAATGAAAAATTGAAATGAGATTCAAGAGTGTCTCTCAGTATTTAAAAAAACTACTGCTGTAATATAAAAAGGATAACTTCAGGTTCAGTCTATTAGAGAAATTGTGCAATAGGTACTATGTATTTCTTAGAACATAAAAGAGAATACACGGTTTTTGAAGCCAGCAACGTAAGTTGACTAACGCAAAAGATTTACATGAAAACTAGCCGACAAAATTGAAATTGTTCTCTAATATCTGTTCTACACATTATTTCGGGAGTAAACAAAGATCATTAGACGTTATTATATACTTTTGGAATATGTAAAACGATCCACAAAACGCAACCGTTTTTCCCGAGCAAACCTACCAAACCATGTATGTTACCCTTGAGAAATATTCAAATTTATCCTCCATGTCATTCTGTGGTATGCAGTGATCAAGTTACTTTGTAGCAGAGCCAAAATGTTATGCAAATAATTGTATTTATTATGTTATTTCAAAATAATGTTCGAAACCAGAAAACTACTAGACAACATTTCAGAAATAATGGTAGAAAAGGCAGTGTCTAGATTACGAGATTATGCTCAAAACCTTGAAAGGTCTATGGTCGACTCCTATAAAGATCGGCAAATAGAATTCCACTTTTATGTGTACTCTGCTTCCACATTCTTTTGGTTAATACCATTTTTTGTGTTGCCAAATCTTTCTCCCTGCCCACAAAAAATAGAAGTGTGCATGATAATGACATGGTGGGATGCAATTCATTCAGAAAAGGTATTCCTTAAAGGAAAAAATTGATCCCCACAAATGAGTCTCAGAACTGGCAATTTTTAGAAAGTCCAACCAAGTCAATAAGAGGGACAGTTTTGCCCTATTATTGACACATTTAGCTTCATTAAAAGACTATTTCCAGAATGTTTTGTGAAACGTCTCATTGAATCCAAAGTCTGCCGATGGCTACTGTTGTTTTGATTTCATTGGCTCAGCCAATCTCTGATATCCAAACAGAAAAATGGGTGGGAAGCATTTCTAACTAACCTTCTTTTGCATGAGCACACTGACAATTCTCTCTGGTAGATGCCTCTCTTCGTGATTATCGTGTTCATTCGTGAACTGATATGCTGCCCTCTATGCATGGCTAGGTGTCTCCTCTCTCTCTCTGCACGCTTTTCTTTCTTTGTTACATGTGTTGTCATGTTTGGTTTCTTGGTTGTGTCTGGTCTGGTCTATTGTTGTTTGCAGGACATTGACTAAAGCCAGCCTTGCATACTGCAAATTTTGTTATGATCCCTTACAATATGATACGACACAATGCAACTCTGTACGATTTGATATGTTTCTTTTACAATTTATTTCAACGTTTACATGTTCTCTGCCCTCTGCAAAATGGCGTCTTCTCAAGATAGCAGCTTCTTGTGCATGCACCTAGAGATATTGATGACCCACAATTGTCTATGATTGGTTACGATTGTCTGCAATAATCCGCACACACTGCGATTGGTTATGACACGACACGATTTTCTACAATATCCAGATCATAAGTCGCCATGTTTCGAGCATGTTCAAAACTTAGCGATCAGCTATGATGACCTGCGATATGCTACGGCACAACAAAATTGTGTCATGGTGTATAGTAGACCCACACACTACGACAACAGCCAATATTGTGGAGAATCATGCGATCTTGGTGAAAAACCGCAGCATGCGAGGCCGACTTGAATTTAGCACATTTCCCTGATATTGATCATACCTCTGGAAGCAATATTATTTTTAGGTAGCTACTGCATAAATGCTAACAGTAACAGCTACTGCAGCTATTCAGTTTATTGTTTATCTGTTTCGTTGTATGCTTCATCTGTTTCGTTGTATGCTTCTATAACTGTGTTTACTGTGATAAACACAAGTTTATTGTTAATTCACTGTTCTTATAATGTCGCTCTTTAAGCATTTTGCATGTCATTTTATTTGCTACTAATGCTTTCTCAATACTAATAAACACTGTTGACACTTTTTGTAACACCATACTAACAGTCACTTCTTATCAATACTAACATATTAATAGCCAATTACATCCTTTCGAAAATCATTTGTTACTTCATTATCAGCTTAATCTGCTCAACAAATTCTCCAAAAATCTAAACCAGCATCAAGTCAATAAAGTGGTGACTGTAACCTAGTAATTTACAAGGATTAATTTGACAATGTTTCGGAATATATAGGGTCTACTGCAACTGTATGATGTACACACTTATAGCTAAAAGATACTGGAATCCAATCTTTGCAGTATGACATTATGTTTGTCTTTATTTCAAGCAAAGCCTTATAACTGGCTGATTTAATTAAAAGGCCATTTCTCTCATACCAATCTGTCAACAAATATGCAGTACTGGTCAGCTCAATTGATGTTTGTATGGCACCTCGACCAATGAAGAATTATGCATTATGAGATGTGGAATTATCCTGTAGGCAGTTTAAATGGTTCAATTAACCCCCTGAGTGCGTTGAACAGATATAACCGTCAGGGACAATGAAGGGGACTTAGAGCGCCTTTGTGCGTAAATTCCAGCAGCCACGTGACCGCTGTCACGCTCCGGCGCCTCGGGCACATGCTCATGGAACGGGGCAGCTACGCCAGTTTCGAGCTCTGCATGAACTAGTGAAGACGTGCATACCACGTAAATCAATCTAGCACGTAACGGGTTAAACACATACTGACGTTGCGTTGTTGATGCCTCTGTGCTATTACTGGGGCCGAGATTTTGAGGGAATATGGATGGCAGCACTGCTCTGTTACACCTGTCCACGTGGGCGGCACCCTTCCCCTACTGGGGCGAAGATCTTTGCCAATATATTGACACCACTGTAGCATATGGTTAACCCCCTAAGTGTGTCGAACAGATATACTCGTCAGTGACAATGGAGGGGACCGCTGTCATGCTGTGTTGCTTCGGGCACATGCTCGAGGAATGGAGCAGCTCCGCCAGTTTCGAGCTCTGCATGAACTAGTAAAGACGGGCCTACCAAGTGAATCAATCTAGCAAGCAACGGGTGAATATCATTACTAATGGATACAGCGATAGCAACGGGTTCAGATTTTAGGAACTATTTTCTGCAAAATTTTGTGAAAAACAGTGTTAGGATTTTAACAAACCAATAAGGTTTTTAAACCATGAGTGAAGCTATGCACTGCAGGCTTACTCTTTTTAACCTACAGAGATTATACTCTACTGATTTAAATCAGGAAACTGACTTTTTTCATGCTACACATTCTTTTGGCCCATGGCTATTTTAGCGGAAATCAGGGTTTATTTCAGACTTTTGTTCTGTGCCCCACACATACAAAAATACCACCACATTAACGTGCAGTAATAATAGGACATCTTAGTTTTAAGAAGATTTCCATGCATAACAAAAGAATAATATGAAAACGAACCACAATTTTTCCGGCTCTGTGAATTATAGCCGACTTAAAGAGTAAAAACTATATTGTGTGAATTTTTAAGGAGGAAAAATGATTTATGTGATTG
>JAODUJ010245634.1:0-10338 GCA_027564615.1 Psolus chitonoides
TCATATTAGGACTAGAATAGTGCTTCTTTCGGGGTGTTCAAGAACTCGAGTTCAACAGTCATATAAGGGTCATTTGGGGGCTATTTCATGAAAACGGCTAAAATGCGTCTTCCACAGTTGTTATGGTACAGTGTTGAGGGTTTGTCATAATTGGACTTGGGTAGTGCTCCATTCGGGTTTTTCTGGAATTTTAGGTCAACGGTCATCTGGGAGTCATTTAGGGTAATTTTATGAAAACGGCTAAGATGCTTCTTCTCCTACAGTTTTTAAGGAAAAATGATGAGGGTTTGTCATAATTAGATTGGGTAGTGCTTCATTCGAGGTGTTAGGGAATTTGCGGTCAACGGTCATCTAGGAGTCATTTTGGGTCCAAGGTGTTCTAGTGGTCATTGAAGGTCAAACTTGTGCCATGCATACACACTGACATATTTTGATGAAACTTACACACAATGATGGATAGGTGATGGGTCATCAGTGATGGTCAGATATCTGAGGTTATCGGTCATCTAGTGGTCATTTAGGGTCATTTTTATGGAAACGGCTAAAATGCTTCTCCTACAGTTTGTATGGTACAATGTTGAGGATTTGTCATGATTAGACTTGGGTAGTGCTTCATTTGGGGTGTTCACGAATGTAGGGTACAAGGTCTTCTAGTGGTCATCTAGTGGTCGTTGAGGGCAAAGTTGTGCCATGCATTCACGCTCTGACGGATTTCGATGAAACTTGGATACAATAATGCATGGGTGATGTGTCATAAGTGGTGGTCGGATATTTGGGGTCAACGGTCATATAGTGGTCATTTGTGGTCATTTTATGAAAATGGCTAAACAAATTCTTCTACAGTTTTTATGGTACAATATTGGGGGTTTGTCACTCGGGTAGTGCTCCATTTGTGGGTTTAGGAATTTGGGGTCAATGGTCATCTAGTGGTCATTTGCGTTCCAATGTGTTCTAGTGGTCAAAGTTGAGCCATACATACATGCTTGACAGATTTGATGAAACTTGAACACAATGATGAATGGGTGATGGGTCAATAGTTGGGGTCAACAGTTATCTACTGGTCATTTGGGGTCATTCCATGAAATCGGCTAAAATGCTTCTTCTACAGTTTTATGGACCAATGTTGAGGGTTCGTCGTAATTAGACCTTGGGAGTGCTTAATTTGGGGTGTTCAGGAATTTGGGGTCAATAGTCATCTAGGGGTCACTTGGGGTCCAAGGTCTTCTAGTGGTCATCTAGTAACCAGTCTCTGAGGGTCAAAGTTGTGCCATGCATACACGCTTTGACGAATTCTGATGAAACTTGGGCACAATGATGGATGGGTCATCAGTGGTGGTCAGAGATTTGGGGACAACGGTCGTCTAGTGGTAATTTGGGGTCATTTTTTGAACACCCAAGATGCCCCTACTCGTACAGATTTAATGACCCAATGTTGACGGTGTGTCATAATTATACTTGCTTCTTTCGGGGTGTTCAGGAATGTGAGGTCAACGGTCATCTAGAGGTCATTTGTGGTCATATTGTTTGAGCTACTGCACCATTGGTGCTCTCGTTTATTCTGTGGCTTCAGTCGAAGGAATTCTATTCAGTCATGACTGCGTGTCTGTGTGTGTATGCATGTGTGGGTGTGTGTGCGTGATAAAAAGCGAGTAACCAGTTCTTCTCAGCAGTGCCATTGTGAATTGATGTCATACATGGCACTAAGGTTGCCCATGGTGAGTACGTAGATGAGTGGGTGGGACTTGGAACCACTTCCTCAAAATGTAAATATCTCAGCAACTGTGTCCCTTTTTGTTCAAACCTGGTTTGGTGACATTGGTTATGGGTAAGGCAGGGCCAAACATAATTTTGCTCAAAGCTGCTTGTAACCACATCTTGCTCTCGTTATTCCTTGCTTGAAGTGAAAGTAATCTACACGCCAGTCACATCTTTCTCTTCTGTTAAGAGTGTATACAGCAAAATGTGAAGCAATGTGTTGTTATCAAATCCGTCTGGACCTGGTGAAAAATATTATTATAATTGTTTTCATATTCATATTTCCCTAAAACATTCTTCAAAATTATTGCTTCAGTTTTCACAATTGCACTAGTGTTCCATGTATGTAGTATTTATGTAGTAATCTCAGAGTAATATTTGATACGGCCAAATGGTCATACGGATTTCATCAGAATTATGAAATATGCATATAGATATTGAGGGTGTGGTAGACCCTCAGTACCATGGAATGGAGAGAGGGAGGGGCGGGGGAATCGAGTGGACTAGGGTTTGGCCTTATGGAAACATTGCTGATCAATATTTCATCCTGATGAATAAATAGTTACTTTTAGTATTAACAATTTATTCAAATCCACAGATAAACTACAGATTCCTATTGAAGAGCAGAGTTTTGATATCTATGAAGAAGGTATGTCATAAAAAATGTGGAGTCAAGAGAAGAAAGAACTTTTTTCAAGCCATTTATTTCTTGCCCCTTACATAAGCATGTTTGGTCTCATGTTTTGAGCTCGCCTCCCAAAAAGGGGGTGCTGTGGTGCTGCTAATATTTTTGGTTTGATGCTGTCGTAATTCTTAATTTTTGATTTATTATTGACAAAGTTTCAAGGAATCTATGCAGTCATGACGGCGTATGTGTGTATCTGTGTGTGTATGTATGTATGTAGTCGAGGACCAACCTATATGAGGACATAGGACTCCACTATCCGGAAATGTGAGGACATTTTTTAGGTCCCCACTTTTTTAGGGCATAGACATAGCCTATACCCCTTACCCTACCTCCCCTATACCCCTTACCCTACCTCCCCTAGGGTGTATATGGATTGTACTCTTTCGGTCTCAAAGGTCAATATGTGTATAAAGTCCTGACATTGACCTAACAATCTCTATTTTAGTCCCCAAATTGACCCCAAAATGGATACAAAATCCATACATGAATACAAACGTTAGATCTAGCACAGAAATGAGTTACGTAATTTACGTTTGGAAAATTTTGTGTACCCGGGTACTCGAGCGATTTTTTTTTCCGGGTACCCGGGAGCGAATTTACTCGAAAGTCACAGCCCTAGTAGGAGTACATTACCCCAATTTATACTGTGTGACGTTTTGCATTGTTAGTGATATAAATTTTCACCGATTCCACAAGCAAGGAATCACTAAGCCATGTTGGTATCGCAACATATTTTGTATCATTTTAAAGCTGTATCAATATTCTATATGCCTGCAAAGTGCTATGGATATAGCTGATACAGAAGTGTAGATACAGCTGTTTGAAGTTTGAAGACCAGGGGTGGTGCTGGAAGCAGCGCCGCTGAAAGCTGACATATTTCTGCCAATTAATTACCTCAAAATCAAAGCATACTTGAATAACATTTCATGTTCATTGAGTTAGAGCCAAATACTGTTATACACTTTCCAGAAATGAAATAGGGATGAATATAATGCACAACTTTATTTAAATAAAAATGATGACCTACATTAAGGTACTACATATTAATTTGGACATCAAGACATATATTCTTCACTCCTTCAGTAACTAAAGTCATCACTGGATACTAATATGAACAAGATACAAGCACCCACATCAGTATAAAGCCAATCCTAAAGCAAATGCTATTATACCTAAAGACTGCATAATATATTTTGGCTTTGAACTCATCAAAACAATCCATGGCTTCAAATTATCCAACACAGACTATGTGGATATAATGTGTGCAATTGCACTCTAGATACTTCTATACATATTCCCATAGGTTGAAATCCTACATGTAGCATCTGTATGTGTTTGAAAGTTTGAGCCCTTGATATTGGACATACGTTGTCTTCAAAGTACGCTGACATTGATGACGGATGAGACTTTAACTACTTGGGTGAGCGAAAGTTATTTCATATTTCAATGTTAGTTAACTAACTTGTTTGAGTGATTCCCTAACTTCCACAAAACCATGTCAGAATGTTTAATGGTTAGTCTGATATACAGTGTAAAAAAAATAATTTAACAAAGATTGGTTTTAGCGGTGATAATGAGCAAATGTGACACTTATAAATGTGTTGATTCTTGAAAACACTTGAATTTGTGGTTATTTTTTTCCTAAAATTGGAAGAAAATATTTTTTAGAAAGTAATCATGAACCCCATACATCGATAGCAGGGTTGCCAATCACGTTAGCCATCCCTGCGAGTCATTCCAGGCTTTAAACATTTACCTTGAGTCAACATATGCAGCTATTTAGTGGAATGACCAAACAAATACATAAATGTCAAATTTTGTTTCTTGGTGACAAAGGCCAAATTAACAACTCTGCTCAATATTCATCTTGAATAAACATATGCAGCTGTTTAGAGGAGTGGAATCAATGTTATCATTCAAATTTAATATCTGGATGGCTTCTTACATTTTGAATTGGTGTGTCATGAAATTGTCTAATCAAATATTGTCTAATCAAATATTGATGAAAGTGCTGATTTTCCAAAATGCTTCCAAGATTTGATCTAAAGAAATATTGTTGCATTTGGTATGCAGTATTGAAGATGAGAACAACATTGTGTATTTTATTTACAGGATCATGCAAGTTATTCAGACAGTTGATATATGTTGTATTTGTGTATGTGTGTGCTTGCATCTGTATGTCTATAAGTGGCATACATACTGAACTGACCAGTCCTGCAGATTTCTGTGTACTAGCCGTGAGGCCATTCATTCAGACAGAGCGATTATACTAAAAAATAGGCAGTTCTTTCCACTGCCAAACTATGCAGTACAATGCCTAACTATACTCTTGAAGGTTCATTTTCCACACAACTTGTTCCAATGTAATCAAAATTTATCAAATCCTAATATGGTTAATTAATTGATGCAATGTGGATTTCCAACTAAAATTTTATTATGTTTCTCAGGCTTTTTTGCACAATGATGAAATTTGGCCTTCAACTAGACTTGGCATATTTGTTTCTTCATAGAAAGACATTAAACCCTTTTAAATCTATAGTCTGCCAACCTGACTAATTTAATACATTACAAGTTATGCAAAAACACTAGTTTGGGATTCATAGATAGCAAATTTTGCATAACAATTTTTCTTCCCATGAACACATTGTTCCTTTGAATACAGAGTTTTCCCATGCGAACTGGTCTCAAATTGAAAAAATATCCAAATTGACCAAAAATGTAAATGGATAGCAACTCGACGTGTAGCGTAAGTTATGAGCCTTCAATGCTTCCTCCACAGATGTGACTGCTAAGCGTTGTAAAATAAAAATGGTGAAGTGATGCACACTTGAACAGGTGTTACTCTGTTTTATTGATTGCCAAAATAACTTCATCAATACACCCTTGCACTATAAATAATGTTTGGCTTTGAAGTTCATTTTTTACTGTCAATAAAATGTAAGTACAGAACATCATTATTTACATATTTGAATTGTTAACTTATCTTTAATACCGAAGGCAAATATGATTTGTGCAGTCATGTTAGTTTGAATAGGTATGCACTAGCATAGCTTTGGTATCAAATGTGATGTGGGGGGGGGGGGATGTTACATATCTACCTACAAAACAAACAAAACCCTTTCTGGCTTCTTTAGTGTGCGTGTATGTTTGGAAGGATGGATGTCTGTTGTGTTTTTGATACTGGTACAGTATGTATATGTGTGTGACGGTGTGGATGGATAGATGTCTGTGTGTCTGTCTGTAGCTTTGTGTCTGTGGTGCGGTTTTAACATTGTCGCTAAAATAGGATCACGCCCAACCAAGTTCAAACTTTATATGTATATGTAGAGTACATTAATCGTACTGTTTTTAGTGCCGGTTCGAGGTATCTGAACCATCACTTTAAAGGCTTAACTGGATCAAGTTTGTGTTGGGCTTGTAGGTAATTGTGCGTAATGCGTATAGGTCAGAGGTCGGTTGTAGGCAATAGAGATCAAAACTCGTCAACAGAATGATTTGCCACGGCTTATTAAGTCAAGTCCACACTTTCTAAGTTCCTTCAGATTGATGGGGTAAAAAGAACTAGAATTCTGTGAAAATAAGTATATCTTATATGAAATGTTGTGTTTTGTAATTATTGCCAAAAGTTTTTGAATATTTCACATTCAAACTAGGGTTCAAGATCAAGTGTAATTGTGTTTGATAAGAAGCGGGTTGACCTACACCAACAATTGAGGTTTCCCAAAATTTCAATTTCAAAAGTGTTGTTTCCGAGAATTGTTTTCAGCATAATTAAAGTACAGAAAGCAAGATTTTACCTAAAAAGGCAGAATGTTGCAGAGATTTTGACGGTTGTGCACCGTCTCAAAGCCTAATTCAAGCCTTGTGGTTTTGACGGTTGTGCACCGTCTCGAAGCCTAATTCAAGCCTTTTTTCCTATCCTGAATCTTCTAGAAATTCACTTGTTCGCCTAGTTGATGTTTTGTATGGCGCTTTGACCACAGCTGTGTCAATTTATTTATTGGTGAGTCTAACAGGTTTGGGGAGAATCCAGGTTCATTGAATTTGTTCGTCCCATCTGCTCTACAGTAACAATGAACAGGTTGCTACCACCTCTTTCAGCATTCAAGAAAAGTGGCCAAAGACACAGGAGTTTACTCAGGTCCATTGGACGTGCATGTTCAATGTTGTTCCCATGAGCAAGATGAGATGTTCTTATGAGCATAGGCCTCCATCAGACCTATCAGATTGATGCACCCAAAGACACCCCTGGGTGAATTGTCTTGAGGAGGGCAAGCTGTTGCCGATGTAGCATGCCATCAGCCCTGGATTAACCATTGAGAAAGATAAGCACATGCTTAGAGCATCAAGGGAAGGGGGCACCAAGGGAAGGGGGCTCCAAGGGAAGGGAGCACCACAGATTTTTCCCCAGCTATCATGCTAATAATGAAAATTCATGAACATAAATTTACTTAAAAATCACAAAATACTGCACCATTTTGCATCTAAGCACTCCTAATTATTGAAAAAAAAATCAAAAGGGGAAGAGGACACCCCCTCCCATTATACCCTGCCCCAAGATGGCAATCACACTCCTAACTTTTCTCCAATGTTGGAAAGTCTGAGGGCACCATTGTTGGGCTGTGCTTAGAGCCTCATTTGCCCTCGATCTGGCCCAGCATGTTATCCTGCTTGCTATTCACAATCATTGCGTAGTGGAAGCGTCAAAATGGCCAGAGGGTAAAGAACACAATGACTAGGGATGGTTCTGAACTCTCAATCCCTGAGTCAGAACTCATGAGCATTAATACTACTTGACCACCATACAACCCACATGTTAATATAGTAAATTCATTAACCCTTATGAGGCTTGCATCATTCGCCCATTGACTTAAATAAAAATACTTCCATGTTTATAGAACAATGAAATCACGCCCTTCGCTTTGCACAGATGTCCTGGCCTATACGACTGCCTATAGTATGCATAGTATATCTGTGTGGAACACCATTTAAGCCAGGTCTTAAATCAATAATTTAAGACCTGCTGGGATTGCTTGATTGTTTGAAGACAAACATGTGCATTAGCTTTAGCAGTCGAGATAGCTAGGAAATAGATTGATTACATGTGTTATGCCGATGACATGTGTGCTTTATTGTAGTTGCTGTTCGAGTTTGTTTAACATTCTGCTACAGATCAATCACTACAGTGCACATTGAATCCGGCCTTGCACGCAGAGGGAATCGGTAGCATGAAAACTAGATATGAAGCGAGTGATTGAAATATGTCTCATGATTTTATACATGATAGACATCTAATGGGTTGGGAAACTTGTTGTTTGACCACCAAAATAACATGAAACAAATGGTTTGAGATATATTGAGGTATAAAACAAAGGGTTTATGATTGGTAATAATGTGACTAGATGACTTGGTCTTTTGTTTCTGAATTAAGATCTGGTCTGCTCATACTGCTATTATGCGGTCATCCTGGTCTCAATTCTGCAATGAAGGCCTGCACATGTGGTTATATTTCCATAAGAACTGAATTAAGCTTGCTGTGGTTCTTCTATTTCCAAGGTGATGACAGGTTCCTGACCTACTTGGAACAAGTTGGGAAGGGCAATGTCATTTTTCTGGCCACCTTTGATGATGCTTTTGCACAACTGTCGGACAAAACCAAGATATATCTGAAACAACACTTTGGTAGTCATGATGTCATCGTCTTGAACTATCGCGGGTCCTGGGTCTTTGTGGGACAGAAAGGATTCCCTCATGCAGGGACATTTGAAGCTGTAAGTTTGTTGTTATTATAGTAATTATTTTGAAGAGCATGTGCCATGTCATATAATATTCATCGAAAATACCACAGGCTTAATATACGGACACATTGATATCCAAAACTGCCTTTACATTTGAAATAGGATTTACCAATGTTGAGTTATCAACTTTTTGAAAATGCCGCATCTGAGCACTTCCGGAAAACTAACCCTTCAGAGCCACTTGATTGGTGTCACCATGCATCAAATCAATTCCAACTAGGCCTAAAGTTCTGTGCGTTTGATCATACAGTTAGACTGGCAGCCTTGAGTGTTTATTTAGGTGAAATGAGACAAAAGGTGTGACAGTTCGATTTTGTTAGTATAGGGCCAAGATCAAATAATTTGTATTGCTACCCGGCCCTATCCTGTACAAGTGGTCTGTGGGCGACAAGGATGGAACCATCTATGGGTTTATTCAAGTGAAGAGATACAAGGACCAAACAAACATTGGGAGACTAGCCATACATGGTAGAACACTGGAACATCAATGACAGTAACTTTCTCCTGCACTTGGGCCCAGACAGCAGCCCCAAAGGGAGACCAGAAATGGGTTTATTCAAATGAAGAGAGGCAATGATGAAACTTTTGCATTGGGTCTAATACACATGGGGAATTACAAAAATACCACTGACAGCAACTTTATCTTGTACATTGGCCCAGACAACCTTAAAAAGGCCCTGGGGGCCCCAAAACCTATTTAAGTAAAGAGAGACAAGGATGAAACAAACATAGAAAGACTAGCCATACATAGTGGAATAATGAAACACCAATGACAGTAACTTTCTCCTGTACATTGGCCCAAACAGCAGCCCAAAAAGGGGCCCAAAAATTGGTTTATCTAAGTGAAGAGAGGCGAGGATAAAACGTTTGCATTGAGTCTAATACACATTGAGATTTACAAAAATACCAATGACAGCAACTTTATCTTGTACATGGGCCCAGACAACACCTTAAAAAGCCCAGGAACCCCAAAACACATTTATTTAGGTGAGAGAGACAAGGATGAAACAAACATAGGAAGACTAGCCATACATAGTAGAACAATGAAACACCAATGACAGTAACTTTCTCCTGTACATGGGCCCAGACAGCAGCCCCAAAGAGCCCCACAAATTGGGTTATTTGCGTGGAGAGAGGCAAGGATAAAACTTGGTGTTAAGTCTATTACACAGTAGAGATAAAAAAAAAAAAAAATAATGACAGCAACTTTATCCTGTACATATGAGCCAGACAACAACTTTAAAAAAGGCCTGGGCCCAAAAATGGTTTTCTTTTAAGTGAAGAGGGACAGAAAGCTCTGTAAATTTGAAAGAAAAAAATTGCGCTGTGAAGCACAATGCTACCTCAGTGAAATGCACTATATAATTGCATGATATTATTATACAAAAAAAATGTTTTGATGTTTTTGTCCCCAGGTCAACCAGAAGCCGGATGGTAGAGAGTGGGCTGATCCAGTTGGTGTCGAGGGGTGTCTCTCCTTTCCAAGTGAGTTTTTTCATTGTGTGGGATACTACCAAATTGAATGCCATTTCTGTGAGGGAACTCGGCGACTTTGTAGTAGGGCTCATACGATCATCGGTCACTATTTTTGTACTATTGGCAAAACATAAGATTGACTAAAACATTGTTTGTACTTACTGATGTTTACCGATGTTGAAAAAGGAGGTAGGAGATCATTTTGCACGAGAAAATTGGGTCATTGGTCTCAATATTCACATTAACAGGCCTTGTTTGTAATTGTCCATAAAAGCCTATGATATCTTCGGAAAAGAGATTTTCACAGGCTGTATAGTGTATGACGGTAATTGATACATGCAGAATTCTTTCCCAGTGCAGAAAAAGTCGTTCACAATATTTTGGTTCAATTTGAACTAAATCGCAAAAAATATTGGATCAAATCGGACATCAGCCGATGTTGTCAGCCATCAGCCATCGGGATCGGCGAGGGAAAGTCATTTTGGCTGAGTCCCAGTTTGTAGCAATTCAAAATTGATGGTAAAATTAATTTTATTATTTCATTCTTTGCAATAACTAAACAAACATATCAGTAACTGTACTTGACATTACCTATCTATCTATCTGCCGATAAGTACATCA
>JAODUJ010245745.1:0-10337 GCA_027564615.1 Psolus chitonoides
GTATTTTATATTGTGCATACTATCTCTCTTACATGTTTAGTACAATATTTCATGCTTCTTTATTCCAATGGTTTATTCACTTTAAATTAATAAAGAAAACAAAGTTGCTTGATTACAGCTTACAAATATAACGCATTAGCATATTTTGAGCCATATAGCCTCAACAGTTGCGGGTGATCGCATCCAGTCGCAATGTAATCGATTGCTGGTGACCCCCACTGGACTGGAAGCTGACGTCGACCTTCCGCGACAAACGATTGCACGTTTGGCGATCTGTTTGCGATCATCATGCGACCGCTTGCGGATTTGAACATGTTCAAGACTTGGCGATTGATGCAATCTTGTCTTGCCGACAGCGACCACCTGTGTCGACCACTGTGCAACCGAATCATCGCACACTTCGAGATTTTAGGGGGATCTCATGCACTTGCAAGTTCTCACAATGACTGCAAACGCAATCGAAGGCCTGAGACCACCTAGTGGGCTCCTGGCTTCATAGAGGTGTGAGTTGGAGTGCCCCCAGGGTGGTTACATTGTGTCCTTAAAGGACAAGTTCACTCAAACTGTACTTTTAATATGTCATAGAGCATTGAAAACCATGCCAGAAGCACTTTATTCCAACTTTATAGCATGTTTGCATGGTTACCGAGATATGAGTGTCTGAAGTTTGTGATTTAATAAGAGTACCAAGACACCAATACTTCGCCTGCTCCAATCCATCCAGCTGCAAATGAGTACTCGCAGAACTAGGGGGTTATCCAGTGATGGACTGATCAACATCCCATCCTGGCGGAGCTTCTCACTCGTTCACTTCACGTCAACGAAACCAAATTCAAGTAACGGCGTGCCACCTGCATTGCAACATGGTAGGCAATGCTCGGTCCAAACTCTGACCCTTGATACAAATGTAGGAAAATGCCCCTCAAAGAACAACCTGTTTTGATTGTGAATCTAGTGGAATATTGTTGTAATCAACCCCTTTTATGCAGGGCCG
Source organism: Psolus chitonoides (assembly GCA_027564615.1). Classification (NCBI taxonomy): domain Eukaryota; kingdom Metazoa; phylum Echinodermata; class Holothuroidea; order Dendrochirotida; family Psolidae; genus Psolus; species Psolus chitonoides. The sequence continues at coordinate 995 of JAODUJ010245745.1, forward strand.
GATAGAGGCTGTGCAGGGCCATACATTTGTTGGGGGCCCTATTCTCCTACTGGTGAACCAACAATGAAACAGTTACACCTCCAACCCCTGGCCCCATTGTGTGAGCAGGGCGGCACAAATTCTGGCTTTTTGACCATCTTTCTCATTATTTGACACTGTTTTGGTGTGAAACAAGTGTTCACCTAATACATGAAGTCTCAATCTGTCTCTTGTTATTTTGTGCAGGAAATTTACTATGCACAGGGCCCCATAATGTGTGGGGCCCCATAATGCACGGAGCCCTCCTTTTCCTATGCCATAATCCAGCCCTGCTTTTATTAAGAAATCTAAGGGAGACCTTTAATATAGATCAAATAAACAACCTATTTTTTAATATTACTGAGATTTCAGGAAAATCTACCCTAATTTTATGTTTTCTGAAACATGGATGCTGCTGCAAATATGACCCTTTTTGGATATTTGGAATGCGGACACGTAATACAAGGTGGCCCACCCTCGAGTAATGGCAACGTGGGCCTTATACCGGCCCTAAAGAAGAACCCTTCTTCCAAGACCACAATGCCCTGGAAACATTCTCCTGGAAGTTTGCTAGTTGTACCTGTTTCTCCTGATCTGGTAAACTCATCCATTCTTGTCCCAGCCGCCTTGTAATGTCTTGGAGTGATAATTCTATGGAAAAAATGCAAAAAAAGAATGCACTATGATGCATACTTTTGACCGACGGTCAGCAACCTATGGGTGGCGACCCAATGTTTGTGTCGCGAAAGAATTTAGATGGGTCGCGAGATGGTTTTAGAAATCATGAGAAAATGTCAATTGGATGAGAGCGTGATCTTCGATTGGGTCGCGACGGAATGCAAATGTTTTTGCACTGGGCCATGCTCCAAAAAGGTTGCTGACCGCAGCTTTGAAATACTCATTGAGCAATAATACCAAGAGCACCAATGGTGCAGTAAGCTCATACCAGATGTTATCTCTGTAAAGTAGAGGCCATTAAACGGGAACACGCCAAACTCTTCTCCTCCGACAGTTTCGATTGTACAGTGTTGAGGGTTTGTCATAATAATGCTCTGGTAGTGCTACCTTCGGGGTGTTTAGAGATTTTTGATGGAAAGTTAGCACATATAGTAAACATTTTGCGACAACTAATTTGAGGTCATTAGTAGGTCATTAGAGGTCATTTAAGGCTAAATTATAGATTTCCATGAACCTTGGTACAATTTTGAAGTCATAAAAAATAAAATAGGCTACCTACTGCTGACATTGGAAGTCAGTTCTTTGTGTTTGTCTGGTTGTTTGCTGTCACTCAGGAATGAGACACATAACCAAAACTTTTGTCAGATTATAACAAGATTAGATTTAAAGTTGTTCATGATATAGGGCCCCGATGTCTTCTTAAGTGTCTGACGCGGCTAAATTTATTTCCACTGAAAATTGCAAACTTTGGTTATTTTTGCTTCGTGCCCATATGTGACCCACTACCTGGTCCACCATTTCACTATTGAAGTTAGAGGCCTATATAACTTTAGTGTGGTTTACACACCTAATCATTTAGTTCATGACTGAAATATGATACCTTTTCAACTAAAAAACTCTTGGATCTCGATTTAAAAAATGCAAGCCCCCCCCCCCTCTCCTCTTCCCACACATCTTCCAAAATTCTGTTACTGAATCTGGTCAATTATTTTAATTAATGATATGTATGCAACTTTCACAGATGCAATAATATGCCTCCTGGGCAGTGGCATAGTCATGGAGTGGCCTGAGGGGGCATGTTAAAAATATCTGGTGCCACCCCAAGGTGCCCCCACCCCATGAGATATTGGTGCTCTCTATGCCTCCTCACTAATAAAATCGCAGCTATGCCACTGCTTCTTGGATGGGAAATTATAATGTGCGCGAGAGGAAATGCTTCTTTAATGTTTGACATTATTCAGCTGTCTATAAATCTGTGAGAACCACTGCCCTAGATAACCCAGATTTCCTTGAACAAAGAATGCCTGTGTTCCATACACAAATCGGCTATTTCTAAGAAATATTTGTAAAATAACTTGCATCTTATCAACATTATTATAACAGTCTTGCCCAGGCTGACTATTTAGAAAAGCATCTGATGAGCCATAATCAACCTAACTTAAAGAGGCTTATCACATCGGGAGTTAAAAATCACGTTACTCAAGCAATACATGAAAGTTAAAGGTAACATAGTAGTAGCGATAACAGTGCTCATCTTACCTTTTTTCAAATCCTATCAGAAAATAACATTCAAATCAGTATAGTCAACACTTCGAAGTTCGAACCCACTCGAAGTTCGAACACCCCTAACAAGTGCATGATTTCACAATGACAACATACAGTGAAGATCATTTTGACTGAACCTACTAAGCGACTACCGTACTGTCTTCTGTCGAGAATGGCTCCTAAAAAAATTCTATGCCAGTAAGAATTTACATACTTACTTCTAAAATCAACTCGGTACCCCTAGTAACGGACATGATTTTTTTTTATGAATTAGCAACTGCACAACTGATTTGCACACAGGGCAGTGCTTCCACTTTCAGATCTATTTCGGGAAATCATCATTCGATTTCACATGACTTCGGGAATTGTTAGTAGGGCCCCTATACGTTAAAGGAAATGTTTTGAAAATTTGGAAACCTGTTTGAACTTCGAAGTATTCGCGGAGAGAAAACCTGCCACGAACCTGCTAAAGATTTGTGATATTTTACCTCGAGACAGTGTCAACGGGTACAAATTATGTGGTGGTTCTCAACATAACCCATTTCTTATATTCGGTTATCGTGGTTACAAGCAGGCATCACACACACACAGATGCATGACTGCATGATTCCTTTTGCCTATGGCAAGGAATCAATAAGAGACAAAACATGAAAGAAACAAAATATTCATTTATACGTTTTACATAAATAATGCTTTATTTTTTAAATCCACTTGCATCAGATTCTAATTACCTCTTAGTATGAAGTAAAAACTTGAAATGGCAAGAATTGTTCTCGAAATATGTATATTAGAACACATTGTCGAAAATACTATATTTATATATAAAATACTACATGCATATTTCAAAGAAAAAATACATTACTAAGGTGGGCAATATATGCAACATGCAAAACTATGAAAGATCCAGAACATAAGGCAATCCATGAAAACGTTTCATGACTGAATTGAATGAAACAGCACCAAAAAATATATTGACATTAACTGTAATTAGGTTGCACAAAAACAATTTGGCAAACAGTACCGGACAGCCATTCCACCAACGCATACATCCAATCACCTGAAGGGTACATTAATGTAATTTGTCATTGTAATTCAGTTCAGTAAAAGGTGACTGGTCAATTGCCAGGTCTCGGGAGCAAAGATCTTGCTAGAAGAGCCAAAATATTTATTCTAGGAAAATTAACGTTTTGGATAGAGTCGGTTGGTATGCAAGCAATGACTTTTTTCACCGAGTCACTAAGGGCTCAATGTCACACCTAACAATGTAAATAGAACACATCTCTAATTATATGAACATACCCCTTTTTGCGGGCCCAATCCAGCTGGAAATTTTTGAACAGGTCTGAACTTGAATCCTGTTCAACTAGTCCTGAGGACCTGGTCATGTTGAACTGATTTTTTTGACTGGACTGCCCAAATACCAGAGCAGTCTAGTTTACCTGGACTATTGTACTGGTGCAGTTCAGTCCAGTGGGACCATTCGTAATTTTCAGCTGGGAATGAACTGGACTATTGTACTGATGCAGTTCAGTCCAGTGGGACCAATTGGAATTTCAGCTGGGAACAATACAAACAAGACAAATTTTTGCTTTGGAAACTGATAAAAACATCTTAATATCAATTAATATATGAACCAGATCAACAAATCGTACAAATCTGTCTAGACGTTCCTTGTGTGTCCAAAAAACAGCTTTCAAAATGTAAACACTATTATTGATTGCAAAAATTCATTTCTTCTGTTCATATTTTTAACTTGAAGTTTCCTTAAGTGACTAACTCGTGGTTCCATCATGCTACTTCATAAACACCACCCACCAAAGTTTATTTTGAAAGGTTTCATTTCATTACATTACTGAATTATAACAATGTGAAATTTGTTAGTCTTATTGAAAGAGAACAGCACTACCACAATATTCTTATATTAATATCTTACTTCTCTAAATTATAAACATAAGCATCCATATGTTTCTTACATGTAGGCCTACATATCAAATATATTTTTGAGATTGTTTAAAAACAGACAACATTCACCTCTCCTCACCTTAGGTGAGATGTAAACTCACTGAGCTCCTTTAACATTAACCATTATTGTGGTGTTTACACAAGTCACAAACTAGCTGCAAGCGAGTTATACCCTTACAAAAAAGCGGCCGAAATTCTTGGGTAGCGACATGGTCATTCTTGGGCAAAAATGACAGGAGTAAACAGACCATGGCAGACACTCAATGAAATATCTTACCAAGTCAGTCATGGCCTGACAGGTATATTGCATTGGGTAGAGCATGGCTATGACATGGTCAGGCCCTAACATGTTCTGCCTTGGGTATTCCCTATCACTGACAAGGGCATTGACATTGTCGAAACTGGGAATTGTACAATATTTTGAAGACCACGACAACTCAGAACTAGCAGACCGCCCTCATTCCATTTGGGCTGTTGGAACCAGTCAATAAATCTCTGAAACAATTAATGCAGCAACTGGAAAATAACAGATTTTAGATTAATTGTAATATTAGCACATAATATAAGAATAACTGATGGAATGTAATCATTAAACACGTACATAAATATAATAATCATATTTTTATTCATGGTGGACCTACTGTAGAAATGATGTCCGACACCCAGGACAGGACAATGGTCAGCTCAGTTGAACTTGTGTACAGCACTTCGAATGATAATATACAAGAAATGAATGTTTGTGGAGTGCAATAGTAAGAATATTTCATGAGTAGAAAGACTGAACCTTCCAATCAACAAGGGAAAGCGGAGTTGAATGCAACAAATTCAATCATCGCACAAATAAAATATTTGTACATACTATCGCATGAATGAGAAAACACGTATTGCACATTTGTAAATGTGTCCGACACAATGTGTGAGGCATTAATGAATGCCGCACACAAATACCACACCAGACACGTTCAAAAACATGCCTAATGCATTAAAACACATCCCATGACATCAGAAAACATACCCAACATAATCAATGAATGAATGACTGATGGGTACCCAGGTACCCCACAGGTTCGGGCAGTGAATACCAGAGTCCAATTTTAATACCCAATGTGATTGTGAAGACTAGTTCAGAACAACCTTCACACTCGGCTGAGGAACCTGGCTGGTAGCATAATGCCAAGCTACACATGAAGTTAATGGTGTATGCATCAGCATCTGCTGGTGGGCCCAGAGAGGGTCAATTGTCATAGCTCTTTTCAGTAGTGAACCCCTGTTGAAAATATATTCAGTGTTACACTGTTAACTCAACCTTGATGCCCATAATGTTATTGGTATGAGCGACTGCACCATTGCTGTTCTGGTTGTTTGGGGACACCTCATATTAGTTATTACAATCAAATATCAGTATACTGTTACCTTGAAAAGGATATATCTATCATTCATGGCCAGTGACATTTCTGATTAGGTTCTTATCTCTGATCTGGAACATATACATGTAGAGAACAGTTATGAACTTCAATGCCCATATTAACTTTTCCATTCCTTGCAGAAGGCCAAAGGAATCTCTATTAGGAGACACTCTATGAGGAATCTTGCCATCATATCGACAGGGCTTTGGGTACCACACGCTTTGATTACAGCAACTCACTGCTCTTTGGAATCACTAAGGTCCAGATAAACCAACTTCAACACATTCAGGATGAAGCTGTGCGTTTGATATGTGGAATCGGGATGAGGGAGCACTAACCCCGCACCTGGCCAGGTTACATTGGCTACCTGTCAATCAGCGCATTTATTTCAAGTTACTTGCAATTAATTATGTACCAATGTGTTACTGGCTTATCACATGTTACCTCACCTCTGATGTTGTTTTGCATAATACTCAGTATCGTTCTCTCAGGTCTTTTTCTGATCATACAAGAGTTCATGTTCCTCAAACAAATAAAGTGGTTGGTGACATTGCTTCCACTGTAACTCCCTCATTGGCTGTGTTTAAAAACCTATCTGTTCTTATGCTTGTATATTCTGTTTTGTTGTTTGGTTTATTATCATTATTTCTTCATTTGCTTGTATTATAAATATTTTGTGTATGTATGTATGTCATGCTAATTATTGGTTAATATATAGGTTAGATTTGGTAAGTTTCATGCAGAACATTTTCTTTTCAAACTAGAATCTTAGGAGACTTGTGGCCCAGCTCGGGCATCTGCTTTTAGTAAAGTTCCAGACAACCAAATACTAACATTGACAGCCGAGCATACTACACGGTTATCGACAGTTCAGCGAGTTGACAGTATGCTGGACAACAATAGTTGGATGTGGACACAGCACCTCCAAGGAGCGATCAAATGCAGCAGTGGAATTTGCAGATGAGGACCATAGCATGCATTTTGGGGAAGTCAAACATTCCTGAAAGTGGAACATACTGGGGGTTCCACAAAGGTGTTTGCAGTCTAAGATATCTACAATAGCTGCCAGGGTGTCCATTCACAGACTCCATACCTGATGCATCACGAGAAGAACATGGCCTTGGTATGCAGATATTCTCAGAACAAGCCATGAATGTTTGCATCGATTGGTAAGTTGTTCTGTGTGTTTTATGAATCTTAAGGCATGGCTTGTTTTTCAAATAACCACATCATTGGGAAATGGTATTACTGCCTCACTATAGAAAGAATTGAAACATTTGCTTTTTGGTGATATCAATATGATCAGAATTGATGTTTCCATTAGAGAGCAGAAGTGGCTTCCTACGATATATAGCTCTTATGCTTGTATATTCCATTTTGTTGTTTGGTTTATTATCGTTATTTCTTCATTTGCATGTATTATAAATATTTTGTGTATGTATTATTTTATGTATGTATATATGTATGTCTGTCATGCTAATCATTGGTTAATATGTAGGTTAGATTTGGTAAGTTTCATGCAGAACATTTTCTTTTCAAACTAGAATCTTAGGAGAGAGACTTGTGGCCCAGCTCGGGCATCTGCTTTTAGTAAAGTTCCAGACAAGTTCGGCAAGTTGACAGTAGGCTGAACAACAATAGTTGGATGTGGACACAGCACCTCCAAGAAGCGATCAAATGCAGCCGTGGAATTTGCAGATTAGCATGCATTTTGGGGAAGTCAAACATTCAAGGTGTTTGCAGTCTACAATATCTACAATATCTACAATTGCTGCCAGGGTGTCCATTCACAGATTCCATACCTGATGCATCACTAGAAGAACATGGCCTTGGTATGCAGATATTCTCAGAACAAGCCATGAATGTTTGCATCGATTGGTAAGTTGATCTGTGTGTTTTATGAGTCTTAAGGCATGGCTTGTTCGTCAAATAACCACATCATTGGGAAATGGTATTACTGCCTTACTATAGAAAGAATAGAAACATTTGCTTTTTGGTGATATCAACATGATCAGAATTTATGTTTCCATTAGAGAGCAGAATTGGCTTCATACGATATATAGCTCATATAGCTCTTATGCTTGTATATTCCGTTTTGTTGTTTGGTTTATTATCGTTATTTCTTCATTTGCCTGTATTATAAATATTTTGTGTATGTATTATTTTATGTATGTATGTATGTCATGCTAATTATTGGTTAATATGCTTTTTGGTGATATCAATATGATCAGAATTGATGTTTCCATTAGAGAGCAGAAGTGGCTGCCTACGATATATAGCTCATTGAGTTCAGAAAGACATCGGTATAGGGCCCACATATTGTCACATGAGGCAGATATAACTCGCACTCACGAGGGTGTAGCACAAATTTCATATGTATCATGGTTAGATTTGTCATGAAATAAGTTAGGGTAGTCTTTGAAATTCCATGTTTAAACACAGTTCGGTGTTCAAGTTAACATACACAGGAATTTATGAGAGGTATTGCTTCAGTCTATTTATCATTTTTTCTAAATAAACAAGACTGCAACTCTGTAGTGTGATTCATTGCCTGAATAATTGAAATGAAACACTGAACTGAAGACATTACCAAGTTATGGTGTTCAGAAAGTTGTCAGTATCTAATTTCTGTTGATTCAGCTGAAATAATAGGGACCATGTACTATTATGATGAACAAACATACCAAGTATGAACTCGATTAAAGTTTGTTGTTTCAAGTTGTTATGGTTACACAGGTTTTCACAGTATATGACATCTGTTGACATTTGACCTCAACCAAATAAGCGATAGGGACCATGTACAAACACACATACCAAGTATGAGCTCAATTTAAGTTTGCCCTATTATCAAATGGTTGTTACAAGGTTTTTGATGTTTGACCACTCTTGACCTTTGACTTCAAAACTATGACAAACACACATACCAAGAAGAGCTCAATAGAAGTTTGCTCTATCAAGTTATGGTGGTTACAAGATTTTCAGTGTTTGACCTCTGTTGACCTCCACCTAAAACAACAGGGCATAACCTTATGACAAAGAAACATACCATGTCATGAGCTCAATTGAAGTTTGCCCTATCAAGTTATAGTGGTCACAGGGTTTTCTATATCTGACCGTGTTGACCTCGGATGACCTTCAACCTCAACCGAAAACGATAGGAAGCATGTATAACTATGGTGAACACACATACCAAGTAAGTATGAACTCAATTGAAGTTTGCCCCATCAAGTTCTGGTGGTTATAAGGTTTTCAGTGTTTGACCTCTACTGAAAAACAAGAGGACCATGTACTCACAATGAGGGACATACCCGGCCCCGGTATATACAAGCTCTCTGAGTACTCTACTGCCCTCAGAGATTTTGCCTGTGGTATGACGTGGCAGGTGTGAACGAACTTTCATAGCGTTAAGATGGCCGCCCCCCCAGTGCTGAAATACTCGTGTGAATCTGAGCAGTTTTAAGCTTTTCACAGCGATTTTCGCGATTGGATTTTGATAACTTCCGGGTACGGGTGACAATTTAAAGGTCCTGGACCATAACAACAACAAAATGGAGAGAAACAAGGGTAAGAATGCCTCAGAAAGAGAGGAAACAAGTCACTAAACTGTGTATGCTTGGACATAGCATTAGTGATTTGGCTACACAACTCTATCGTAGCATACCATTTGTTAAGAAAACATGGGCGAGACATTGGCCTAGCTTGAAAGATAAATAAAGCGATCGCCGACGTAGTCT
>JAODUJ010245856.1:0-10337 GCA_027564615.1 Psolus chitonoides
ATGGAATATTAATTGTTTACGAGTGCAAGGATTTAATTGAGCCTGCCATCGACTCTACTGAGATGGATCAGGCCTACATGTTTATAAATGGAAGTTGTGCAGTTGTTATTATTGAACGAGGAACATTTTTAGTGTGATTTATTTTATGGAACTATTATTGAAGGACATCTGAGCTAGCCAGGAGGCCGTAAAAAGCGTAACTTTGCACTATACTGAGCATATTATTACACGGAGTTGTCAATTTGTTGGCGCGCGGCTTCGTGACAAGTGAATAGAAGTTTATCTAGTTTTGATTATGCATTAGCTTATGTTAATTAACAGCAGTATAATTGTAATATCAAATACGCACAGATAACCACGTTTTCCGTTGAAAAAGTATGCGTTTAGTCGGACGCGGGTTTGTTTGCGAACTTGTCAAAGTTTGAGTCCAGACGAAAATGTGTGCTTTCCACTGAAGCAACTGAATATAGGCCATTCATTCAAGTTCCATATTAAAATGTAAATGCTGCCGAATGAGGCATGAAATTGTGGGAAGCCTCTGTTAAGATTACGATGTTCTTACAAACATGAGTCAGTCAATGTGAGGTGTGGAATGTTGTGCGTTTGAACGGACGCACGATGTTGATTAAGAGCGATCAGATGTGCTTCCAGTTTTAAAACAAACGCGTCTGGACGCGTGGACGCACGTTAACGGGAACCCTACAGAGAACGTGATCACACATGGTTATGCACACTGTTGCACTTGTTTGAAAAACATGATGATAATTCGGGAAAAAAAAAGAGTTTTGAATTTATTAGTTATTATAACTGACGCAGGTATCGCCACGTTATATCAATTTCAAGAGACAACTACACACGATCGGTATTACCATGTTTCACTGCTAGTTTTATATTACCCAAAACGCTAGTAACTTCTCACCGTATACTTGTCAGTCAACTGGCACCTTATACCTACCGTGACTTCTTTAAACAAAATTGACTCCCGGGTTTGATGTTGTCGCTTCTTGAAAACAATTATTCTAACGCATCGTCCGGATAAATGTGCCTCCTGAGAAATGTCCAGCAATTTAATGACGGCCTTATCTAAGTTCATATTTGAGCTTCTCCGACCTACAGGCGTTATGCCAAGGGGTTTATTATGGCGTTCGTCACATCGATAACTATCACGTAAGACAGTAAATTGCCTAATAATAATCTCTACATGGGACACGGCTGTTAATAATTGCATACGACAACGTACTTTCGATCTGTTGACACAGGCATTGTGTCAATGAGGTCACAGTAGAGTAAGGTGCTGTAATTTTTATCGAGTGCAGATTGTTCTCTTCTGTTAATACGTGTCATCAATAATCCTCGTTGCTGTCACAAATTATCCTTATTTCTTTCCCACTGACTACACTCGTTTTTGCGATGTTTGATTCCTTGCTGACGGAGTTCCACGTGATCTATTTGCTCAGTCATGTTAGCGTATTCTAGCGTATGTATAGCCTATATGTGTTTGTGCATGTGTGTATGTAGGGTTGCTGAGGCTGATGAGGCAATTTTGGGGAAATTTCCATGGAACGGTTTGAGAAGTTATCATCAGTTGAAAGTTTGAGAATATTCGGAAATTTTCATTTTATCTCAGAAATGGTAAAACTACAGGCGACGTAGATCCTGGGGAATGGAGGATCCATCCCAAGTTATACATTCATGAACATAAATTTATCTCAACAACAATATTAGCACCAAATTGCACCTAAGGGCACTTCATTATTCAAAATTTCTTGAAGAGGTGGACACCAAAATATAGCACCAAATTGCATCTAAGGGCACTTCATTATTTGAAAATTTCTCAAAAGGAAGGGGAACCCAAATATAGCACCAAATTCCATTTAAGGGCACTTATTCATACATTTCTCAATAGGGGGGGGACCCTCTCATTGGAACCCTTTTCTAGGTCACAAACCAAAACATATGACAAACTCAACCTCATCCGGCCCCCAAACTGTAGAGCGGATCTACGCCACTGAGTAAAACATATCATAGGAAAATAACACTAGACTTATGTGTTACTTCTTTTGACATAAATACAAGTGCTTTGATATGTTTTAAGCTGACTAGAGGCCTGGGGTCTTCGTAGTGCATGTCACAAGCGAACCGAGATTTAATACATTCGGAACTCTATCCCCTCTTACAGTTTCAACTCCAAATTATTGTCCTCGACTTTGAATAGGCTAGTAGCAGAGGAAAACTTTATTGAAAATCTATGGGTGAAACAAGAATTTGAATAACATGACTGAGACGTTTCTCAAAAGTGTAACGAATATTAAAAAAGATTCTTCTCTTTGGAAGTGAATGATTTTTTGGTTACAAATTCAGATTTTAACGTGAAAAATGTTTCGGCCGTTAATCAATTGTGTTTTTAAACTCAAATAATTAACTTACGCGGCGCGGGGCTCTTTTCGATAATGTTCGTCTTCTGTTCTCCCTCCGCATACGTCTTCAAAACACTCAGGAATTCGTCGTTGCAGCCACCTGTATGTTGATGCTGCCTTGCAGAAGATTCCTAGCTCCAGCGCCGTCCAAAATGTATCGTCGCTCGTTTACCGGGAAAACGAAACCTCCTGCCTGGTCCGAATAACGAATAATGTTCGATATCGTTGCCTGCAGTCACGATGACGTATTTTTCGTCTTTTTACGAACTGTCAGGCGATGCCTTTCACTTTCTCAATTAATGATTAGACCTCCATCTCAGATAAATGTGAGAACATTTACAGATGAAACATGACGATTTGGAGCGATAATCAAAGATCGACTGAACTGCCAGTCAGAAAAATCATCTCTCATAACCGACGAAACATTAATCAGAAATGACGCAAAATCAACAACAAACATATTATATCTATCCTGAAGAATATAACCTAACCTCCTGTCGTATAATTAGCCGGTTTTGCGATCAGGAAAATCCCCGATATTCAAAGGACTAACTTTAAAATCCCGCTTACGCAATTTTCTTCGTTGTAATCGCGAGCCGGTAATTTTTCTTTCAGGTCACCCACGTAGTAAGCGTATATGAATATTTCACTGCCTTGTTTGATCGGGAATTCCCCTCTGTTGCTGATACATCATCTCCTCACCGATGGGTAATTAGCTAGCCTTAGTTATACACCGGTGTTATTGTTATCATAATATAGGTCATTCGTAAAAGTGTAATTAGCCACATTAAATGCTACAGTAATATACCACTATGCGCATAATCTATAGCGGCTAACTTGTCTCGAAATGAAGTTAACTGCTCCAAAGTTATTGTTATTTCTCTGTTAAATGTGTGTGTCAATTTTGTGAAACACCTCAATCCATATTCTCAGATGAATATGATGGGACAGTACACAGTATAATATTGATTAACTTCAAATGTTTGTATCTACGTTATTTGGAGTTGGACCAATAACTATAGGATTCATATGCGTCCGGTAACGTACTCGATGATAGGTATGAGTGTTCTGTGTCCTAATTTGTTTTGAAGGTAATAGCTTCATATAACTGCAACAGGTTTGAGGCCCTTGAAATCATTAAACCATGCTTATTTTCTTTTGAAACAAATTAAGCTCAGGAGGAGCTCAATGGGGTGAATTAATGCTAAGCTAAATTTGATATCCTCCACATTCATGCAGTTTAACTGTGATGACTAGATGATGGACAATAGTTGTTGTTGTAGTTGTTGGTGTTGTACGTTTAACGTCCACACTAGTGTGGGTTTGACGCGAGGCCTTCACAAGAAATGGAAAGATTTATGGAGCATTAACTAGTATTATGACTTGGATGCCCATCCTAACAGACTCATCAAAGAGGATGCGGTCAATAACATAACCCCACAGAATTGATCGACAACCAGCTAGCAGTCCACTCAAGGATTAAACCCAGTATATCCATCTCTCGAGGATGACAGACAAAAGTTATGTCTCGTAAATTTAGTTTCTCTGTAAACAGATAAAATACGGTCATTCAAGAGTTCATCATCATCATCATCATCATCATCATCATCATCCTTCGGCCGCGGCCGAGATCGAATTCACAGCGTGTCTCCAAGAGTCCTTGTCACTCATAAGATGTGACAGGTATTCAACATCTTGTTTCATGTCCCTTGCGATGACGTCAATATAGTTGAATGGTCTTGTCCCTCTGCTAGGGTAGTCTCAAGCTGATAACATTAGAAATCAACTTACTGGTCTTTGCATGAAAACAATAGCCAGCGAAACGTGCTCTACGTTTCGCGACAGTGTTGGATAAAGGTGGTAAATACCCATATATCTGGGTTTTCGTTTTGTGTTTCCGCCATGGTATTCTGCAGTCTCATAAGGAGGCTGGTGTAAGTATTAAACAAATGTAGCCGAACTTTCAAATATTAATATTGATCCCTTTCACATAAAAAATATCAAACATGAGAAACATCCCGCAAGTTCCTAACAATTCTCAATTTACTTCGTTCACAATTATTGGGAATTTCGCAACCCTGATTGTGAATTTTTGTGTGTGTGTGTGTATGTGACGCTTTGCTTTTAAATACGATACGTCGAGCATGTCTGGTCACAACGAGTTCATATTTTGTGTATGTGTTGTCCATAATGCGTACATGAATTATTTTGTTTTTGGTAGAGGTATGTTGGTGCACGTCTGAGGGCATTCGAGGTCAAGCCTACGTATCGAGGACAACACATGATGATAATGTCTTATACTGCTATAATTACATGTAAATATCAGTCAGCGTTAATGTCGCAACATATTTAAAATTTATTTATTTGATTGAAAGGAAACTCTACATTATTTTCTCTATATATCAATTTCAAATATGTCTACTGTTTGGTGCCTCATTTTTTTATGGTTGCGATGCTTTAGTAGGAGGATAATTACTCTACACTTTAAGTTTGACTAATGCATTATATCCCCTGTTGGTTTCAATTTAACAGATTGTTTCATAAACAAATCTACAAGCGAAACATTTATGTCGGTATATATTATTTCCCAATTAGGCACAACTTGAAATTTTAGCCTGTTAAAATTGACTATTCATTATGTGAGTATATTAAAATCGTATCATTTACAATTTTTCATTTCCATTTTTGTATTACAAACCTGGACTGCGGTTCAAGTTCATATAGAAGTGTTACAAATTAGTGTCAGTGATATCTACATAATGAAGCATGGAACGGAGTGGCACGTTTGTAATAAATCAAGGTAATATGAGAGGAAAGATAGTAAAAGAATCGGAGAACCGTGTATTCCTGAATAAAATGTATTCTTAAATTCCTAAAATTAAATTACACAAAAATTGATGGAAAAAATCTAACAAAGTTCCATCTATATTGGATAGCTTAAAAGAAATAATAATGTTTCTTTATAAATTATTTGATAATAATTTATTATACATATCGTTACATTTGAATCACGTTTAGGTATACTTGCCATTAGACTGGGAGTGCAGTTTTATATTCAAAGGACAACACATGTGATGTAGCCTATATGTTAATATTTACAGTGCGAAATGTGTCATAAATCTAAAAAAAAACAGTATTTCAAAAAATCAGCATACTAAATAAATCACTGCCTGTTGAAGAAATCAGCATGTTTCAGATAGAGAGAAATTCTACTTTTCTTTAAGGCTGATTTTGTTTGAAGACATGCTGAATTTATTTCGACATTTTTTATTCATTCGGCGATCTGTAAATAATGTTTAGGCTAAATGGAACTTCAGTGGTGCTTTATTTATTTATAAAGTTTGTGTTTTACATCAACCCTATTTCATAATCAGATAATGTCATACAGATATGATTCACGTTGAAAGCATATGCAATGTTTTACATATTGAAAGTTTGGGTACTTAAGGGTTCATGGAGCCAGCAGTGGTCTTCATTGCCAAATGTCTTAGGCCTTTCTGACGTCATAAAAGGAGTCTAGCTGACCACGACTTTGTCTAGGTAGGCATTGACCTTCTATTATAATGTCATCCTGGTCTTAGGTCTGCAACAAAGGCCAGCGCATCTGGTCATTATTACTCACTGGTTCCTCATCATCAGCCATGTTTTCTAAAACAATCATACATACTTGATCATATATGTTACTATTGCCTAAAGGTGGAGCCGTGATGTATTGATATATCTTACGACCACATTAGCCGTAAGACGTTGCTGCTACCTGGCAGTCCTAGTTGAACCTAACCTGCACTTAATATCAGGTCGAACATCGAGACGCTACCGACACTTTATTGGGCTAATCACTGGAAGACTGGAATCATTGCGAATCATTCAACTAAATTGCACACTAGAAAGGGGACTGCCCCCGTATTTAATTCACAAAAAACACGTTCAACGACGAATCAATGTGCTCCATATTATATGACAGCATTCTGACATGACCTATATTACGTGTCCACAATATGTTTCAAAGTTTTCTGAGCTATGTCGTGATGATCGATCTGACACGGTTAGAACATAATTTAGAACATATTGTTCAACATATTATTAGGCGTTCAAACATTCTCCTATCTAAGTCTAAAACATGCCTTCAAACGTATACACTAAGAATGAAAACAATTGCACTCCAACAGGTACAGAATATAGTACCATATCTTTTGAGAGAATGCAGACTGCCACGTTGTGTCCATGGACAAGGCACTTCATCTCGATTGCCTCCCAGAAAATTACGGCTTGTGCAGTAATTTAGCTGTTACACTCGTGGGTTAATTTATTGAATAAATGAATGAATACTGAATGACACAAATTATTTGCAACCTCTTTCAGAACAGTGTTAATATTTTTGCGGGTAAAAAATCGCTTCAGGCTTCTTGAAATCGGATTGCTGTTTGTTAAAGTCACTTTCATAATACCAAGTAATATGACCCAAAACATATATTCAACAAGATCAGGATCTTAAAAAAATATGTAAAGAATACTTAGGATGTAAGCAACAACTTTAGCGCACTTGTTAACAAGGATTTTTTGATTGGCTATTAGAGTTAGAGGTTAGGGTTCATTGTAAAAGAATTATCAACAATCGATCTATTATGAGCAATGTCGGATTTAGACTTGGTGAGGCCCTAAGCTATTAAATGACAAGTTTAGCCAGAATGAACTAATCGACAAAAATATATGTTTTGTAGAGGAATAAAAAATAAATATGTCGACTAGTGACGATACCATCTTCCTACGATGAGTCAATGTCAGAAGCGGGTCCAGGCGGAAGCTCAACCGGCCGATCCCCTTTTTTGCAGACTTGCGAATTTTCCCGGGGGAGGCCCTGGACCCCACGCCGTGGACCCCCTTCCGGTGATCTTATGTGAGGGATTCGACCTCACTAATGAGTCCCCTTTTTCCAAACCCTGGATCCGCCCCGGAATATAGATATAAAAATGGTAAGTTTATTCATGTTATTGCCAAATCGGGAAAAGTCCCTTCAGTGATAATGTCACTTTATTACTTTTGTGATTTTGTTGTTACCAATTGTTTTTCGAGCCCAACTTGATAGGAATGCTATTCATTCTAATATTTCAAGATGTTATGTCATGGGCCATAGTTAATATATGCAGTGTATAAATGTACACAAATACACTGTAAGGAGCACTTGGAAACTTGCAGTTACATTATGAAGGATAAGTATAGATTGCCAGCAGAGATCAGGAAGTGATGTAAAAAAGGTATAATGTTGCCGTTTTATTATTATTGTTATTATATTGACAAATTTCAGATAGTTCCACATAAGCAAACGTGCTGTAAAGTTGGGATAAAGTGCTAGCTAGTTGCATACTTTTGATTGTTCGATAACATACCCGAAAAGCAGTTAAGGGTAACTTGCTCTTTAATTAAGCTATATAAATCCCCGGGAGACTCTTTTGTTAAATAGTTACACCAGAGCGTGTCACGGAGGTGCACACTAAAACAGGACTTTCGGTGAGGCCCCTGCGGATTGTGAGGCCACAAGCTGTAGCTTTTTTAGCATATACCAAAATCCGGCCATGGCTGTAAGCTACTGCTATTTTATTTCCATGAAGTTACGAATAGATATTGGGACTTCCACGTCCTACTAGAGGGAGAAAACCACACACTTTTCCAGATACCTTAACTTGGGACACAGGATTGACATTTGATGAGCTTGGTGCGGCCATGAACAACAAGATCCCGTGGCATGGTTTGGGGGTCCAGGATCCCGACGGCAGTCTTAGGAACGATTATGAGGAGATTCGAATTATATTTCGTATTACTTGTGCATTTTTTGGTTTCATAAAGTGTTTTGTTGGTTCCGACGCAGGTATGGTGATATAATCAACTAGCCTTAGACAAAAGCACTCTTAGGTTTGAAATAATTCCTGATGATGTTAACACTAGCATCGTTATCCTTTTCTACCAGGTCTGGTCGATTAACGTATGAGCAATTGCGCAATTCAATTTGAATTCTCGTAAGGTATTCGTATTTGGAATGACTTATTGGAATGATTTATTGGAATAAATTAACGTAGGTCGCCACATACATGTGATAATTGTCCGTTGTATAATAATTGCAAATTTGGCGTGTCACAGTCATTTTGCATGCCAACTGTCATAGTGAATCATCATCATTATCTATTTTCCCATCCACTGATACAGTAGGTTAGGTGGTTATGATCGTATCCAATATAAGCAAGAAACGTGTTTTATCCTGTATTCCTTTTTGTGCCTGTATTTTAGAAAGCCAGCAGTGATATCTAGATAGTTCTTTCAGGGGTCTCGGGCATAGGGTTTCTTATTGACACGGGAAATAACTCGTTTCTGAGGAGTCGAATTTGAAAGTCTGGTGATGTGCAATATATGCGCTATGAATTTCAAGTACTGGATTTGGCTAAAAGTTCGGATTGGCCTGTAACAGGCGAGTCGAATTTATGTCCAGATTTGTCAATTTCCGGCAGTCCACATGATCATCATCATCATCATCATCAATCATAGATTCGCTTCTGTTTATAGTTTCAAGGTTAATGTGGTTATGCTACATTATCGGCGAAAGCAATTTAAGTGCTTTCAGGGATATTTACCGTACAGGATCTGACTTATAGACAATCTTGCCGTATGAAGTTTAGGCTGCAGTATTTGATATGGTAGTAGCGACTGAGACAAATTCTTAATATTTGGGCAGATGCAGCGCCATCTCGATTCAGCAAAGGTCAAACCAACAATGCCTCCGATAGAGATCTAATGGTACTTCGGATCAAGAGAGGTCACACTAAAAACATTGTAAACAGGTAAATCAAAATAACTTACATTTGGGACATTGGGTACAAGAACCTATTTTGGGCCGTTTGAAGTCAACATAATGATGAATCGTGAAAAAAAAACATGTAAGCCCGTTGAACGATATACGACTATACAATATACATTTCAGAGAATTGGGCTTGGTATAAAGATAACAAACTAAACATTATCCATACCACCATGGGCCAGAAGGGTGAAGACATATAGATAGATATACGGTAACAGACTTATCCACACAATGAGCATATAACCATCAGGACATCACATTGACTTCAAAAAATAATTTAAAACAGTAGAGTCTGTAGACAAATATGTAGAAAAGGTAGAAATTGCCTGTCATGACCTACCAGTAACTACTGGAAAAAGTGAACAATGTTAACACATGTAAAGCCAGGAGACAGTACTTATTGGTTATGATTAAGATGAGGGCTAGCGGTGTTACAAAATTGTTACCACACTTCAGTGATTACTGATGAAACTGATAAAACGTGTTGATAGGTTCTTCTTGAAATGCCTAAATTACTCTTTTCTGCCGCAGTTGCCCCAATCAGGAAATAATAGAGTGGTCTTGTCAATCGTAAGAGGCAGCTAACATACTCATCACGAAGAGATGATCACCAAAACGAGAATCCTATAGTAAAACGAGAATTCTGTTAGGAGAGTTTGTAGAGTTGTATAAATGCGCAAAGCATCATATTGTTCCGATGGAAATAATTCATAATCCTGCAACAATAGAACGCTATATTTATGTCGAAATTTGCATCCGGTAACTATGCATTGTAGTTACGAATTAGAGAGATAAAGTGGACTTGGGATCATTAATGGATGTTCAAATTAAATGTTAACACTCCAACCGTTATGTGGTGTATCCTAATAGGCGTCATTGAGCCCATTGATCAGTTAATAAAGCATGTACAGGATATGCAAAATATAATATTTTAGAATAAATCTGTAATTAGCAGAGTAATTAGCCAAAGTAATAATTTCAGATTTTGTTGTGATACCTTATTATTATTATTATTATTATTATTATTATTATTATTATTATTATTATTATTATTATTATTATTATTATTATTA
>JAODUJ010245967.1:0-10337 GCA_027564615.1 Psolus chitonoides
CATGAGGGTTGCCCCACTTTTGTGCGGCAGCTATGGGTTCGCCCTTCCCCATGTCCCTTCGTTTGAAAAAAAAGGTTCACTCATGGATTTGTCAGTCTCCAGCTGACACGATCTTGGGCAAGCCGCTTCATCTCATTGTAGCTCCTACCACCTTTTAAATCGTCCAACATTGACTTTCTCTTTCTTTCTCATCTTGATAACATCAACTATTTACCAAATATTGTTTATATCCTCAAGTGAATAAAAATCATCTACGAATTCCTATACAATACAATACATATGTTACCCTTTGATCATGTTAGCAGCGTAGACATGGAAAACCCCATGATGCAGGGGAGGATTGAGAGGAAAAGGAGTGGACCACACAAGGTGGAGAGATAATATCGATGAGCTGACAGGGGAAGAGAGGGTAACAACTGAGCTGAGAGACCACAAACAGACCCAACATGGAGGAAGCTGGTTCATCACATCACCAGAAGTTGAGACAACCTGAAGGACATCATCATCATGTTACCCTAGCATTTATACAACTTCGAATCGATAAGGAAGATTCATCAACAAGTCATTTTATTTATCTTACCCTAGCGTCTTGGCATATCTTCATGTCTTCGACAGGCTTCTTCAATTCTCTGGTCAGCTGTATCTCCATGTGCCGGTGCTGTAACCGCTTCTCTCGGTTTTGATCACGTTCCGCCAGCTTCTCCTGGCGCACCCTAGATCGCTCCTGATTGGCCAGTAAAGGAGAAGAAAAATAACAACGTAACTTCATTGTCTCAAAGTTACTCACAAGGCATTGACTTTCAACAATCTTATCTGCAATCCCTTTTCATCAAGTTGTGTCTGATGAGCTATCTTGTATGGCTTTCAGCTCACCCCTTGTGAAATTGCAATATTCATAAATATACCACAATTGAAGCAACAAAAAAATTAAAAGTTCATGCATTTGCTAACCAGAGGGAAAACTTATCGCTACACAGAAAGCAAGGAAAACCAGTAGAAAATGACGGTAGTTATCATAACACTCAAAATGTAATTTACCAATGTTATTAAAATTACATATATCTATTGTCTAAGATGCTACTATACCAAATTCACAATTTTTTTACTGATATGGTGAAAACTATCTCTATTGAGAATGAGGCATGTAATACCTAAATTATCATCCTACTATGGTCAAATGAATATGAAGAGAGCCAGGGGGAGTAGCCAGCCTTTGTGGTGTGAGGGAGCAAACCAAATTTCCGTCCCCATTTAGGGGGGCAAAACCAAATTTCATCCCCATTTTAAGGTTCAACATTGAAAAGAGCCAAATAAGTAATAATATTCTTTGCCATCGTCCCAATTAATTCTGTGAGGGGGCACTCTGCCCCCTCGGCTCCCCCTGACTACGCCACTGAAGAGAGCTTAAATTTTGTATGTTATGGCAATTGAAAATATCACAAAAAGTAGAAATAGGACCCTTGTCAATATAGCATTATACTGTTTGAATACAAAATGTTACAATGCTACAATTCATTGCATATCTTTATGCTTATGGATGTTCTCAGTGAAGTCGGTCTAGTTAAAAAGTTACTTTCTCTTGTCATGGTGATGCTCTATGAAACCACCATAAAGAAGCAACAATGTAGCCAATCAAAACATTCAACAAGCACATCGAGCACAATCAGTGAAGATTGGTGTTAACAAAGAAGCATAAACTAAAATACCTCGGCTTTCTTGCGTGCCTCCAGCGCCCTCACAAGGACTAAGTGTTGCTTTCGTCGTTCACGTTCCTAAAAGCACAAAACACACATCACCAATGTCACAACTTTTAAAATAAATTGGTAAATGAAAATACAGAAGGGATAATTGTGCAGGGTTCGGCATCCACAAAGCGACAATGTGTACAATAAAAGCATTTTTAAAAAAATCCAATAGGAGCATTAGGCCCATTATAAATTTGCAATATGCCCAGCATGCAATATTATAGAGGGGGTAAATGACATTTAGTAATGAGAGCAATTCCGGTTTGGTTTCATTACACACATCAAGAAAATAGATGGGAGAACAATCTAACCAATTTTTATGGATGAATCAATTGGTTTTCAGTACTAATTTGACATTATCTTGTTCGTCTAAACAGATGACATTATTTACACTTGAGTGTGATCCGCTGCAGAGCTGTTTGTGTAATAGAGGGCAATGGGTATAGATGCACTCAAACTCAATGCCCAATGCCATGGCGGATCCAGGATTTCTCGAAGGGGGGCAGGAAGAAAGATATCGCAAAATACCGAATATCGGTAGTTACTAAAACAAATACTACTTGTTACAAATCAATATATCAGTTAAATATTGATACTTCAGTAAATATCCATACAAGAATGTTCACAGACAAGGTCCAGCATTGCAGACTGATGAACCAAAAGCAGCATGGAAATACCACTACTATGAAATGTGTAAGGAGCGTGCCAATAATTTTTGGATTTCAGTTCACTTTCTCAGTAATTAACACTCTCTTGACCACTCTAGGAATAATCATTCTTCAATGTTTCCTTTCAAGTCCTCTTCATTATTTTTTAGGAGGGAAAAATGCAAACAAACATTTTGAAAGGGCCCCCTGGATCTGCCCTGCAATGCATCTGTGAAGATTTAAAATACCTTTTTTTTATTTCAATTTAAAAATAACTATTGGTAACTAAAACAATTACTACATATAAATAACTTGTGTTGAAAAACATTGTTATGGTGTTCAATGAACAGATTATGAGATACAAACAACAAAAGTACATCAAAAGTGACCAGAAACAAAATGGTCAAAAGGATTAAGTGACTGCACTTATATTGACCATCAGTCATCTGAGCCAGGATTAACATGAGAAAATCTGACAGTTTCCATCAGTAAGTTACACATCTAAAGCCATTTTCTCTCACCCCTAATCTACCAGAAAATCTGCACCACTGATCAGCTCAATTGATGTTATGTATGGAACACCGAAATTTCAAATATTTGACAAAAAACGAATTAACAACAAAGAATTTGATAATTCAGTTTACTGGGTGAGCAAAATTGACCAATATTGTACGGTGATTCCAATCGCACATAATAGTACTTGAAACACGACAGTAATCGGAGTCGAAACACAGATTCTCTAAAACTGTGTTATAAAATGTCATTGAAGCAATATATGCCACGTCTCTTACATGTGGAAACATAACATAAAAACATAAAACACAAAAAACATAAAATGTTTCAGCATCTAATAAGTTGTAGTTAGCTGTATTAACTAAATCTGTTCAAATTTGATAACATTTTTGTAGGCCTAACAAAAATCAGTTTCATATTTATTGTAGAAATGAAACCTACACACAGAGCAGTAGACTTGTAAATTTGGCTGGAATCTTTCTGATCATGATCAACTGTTAACAATGTAGCCTATGCTTTTGCAAGAGAGGGCTATTTTTGGTTTCATTTGAGAGATTTGAGGTCTTAATGATGTCTATTAGCATGTGTGTCTTCTTTTTTGGTGTGGTTTCTTGCAATGATCCTCCCTTGCGGGAACTCGGTAAACCTCCTATAGGAGTATCAACGCCAAGCTGGCAATGCCACTATTGTGCGACAAACGCACAGGTTAACGTCTATGATTTAGGGATAGCAGATTGGAAACTACAACCCAGCAACCAGACGACAATTTTAATGTCCGAGCTGGATTCAAACCAACGACCACATGCTTGGAAGACACAGGTCTGAAATCAAATTCACCCAATGCACGTCAGCCCGGAAATTTAACAGAGGGAGATGGGGTGGCCAACCTGTAACTTCTTTAATTGCCAGATAACATATTGGTAAATCGGAGGGGCAAATTGCCCAATATGGGGTAAGTTAGGAGTGAAGTGGAATAATGCATTCCTTTTAGTTCAATGCAATAAAGATACATATGACACCATTCTCAGAGGGAGTAAACAACGAAGACAGAACAGCATCCATCATGACTAACCTGGTGCTTTAGGAACACTGCTTGTTGTCTTCGGATCTCCCGCTCCTGAAAAGATATAACACAAAAACATTAACACCGTCAACAAATTAACTACCAAGAAATTTCTTTATGGCAACGGCCGTGCAGCCAGGATGTCCGGAGTACGACTGTGAGCTGGGTCATACCAAAGACTTGAAAAATGGTACCTACTGACATTTGTATGCTTGACGTTGAGCAATGGAGTAGAGACAAACAGGTGTAGGACTGGTGAAGATCGAACCTGTGCACTTAGGGTGCTCTTGGTACTCCAGCTACGTAGTGTTGCACAGTATCATACCATATCATGTACTACCAAATTTGGATATGAATTAAAACTATGAATCAGGGTTAATTTTTGGCCTTTTCTTTGTCCCCCAAGGGTATGACATATCTCTCATATCGAAGTTTTGTAATAGGAGAGACGTAGTCATTGGCAGAGCAGCTGTCAAGTTCAATTTAGGCCTAGGTCTGTTCTTGGTGAGTGGACCAAGGGAAGTGATGGGGTGTCCCCTCGCCTTTGATTTTTTTTTTGTGAATGTGAGGAGGCTTAAATGCAAAATGGTGCTATCAATTTCATTCTTTTATCCACATTTAATATGTACCACATGTTTGCTTCTTTTTCATTAGACGATGGCCTATGTGGGGGGGGGGGCACATGCCTGCTGCCCTCCCATCTGAATACGCCTCTGGATGGTCATAACCCTGTTCTATACTTCAACGCTGAGCATTAAGCATACCAGATGACAGTAACCATCCTTTTTTAAGTCTGTGGTATAGCCGGGCTACATGGTCAGATGCAACCGACCATGCAGTCTGTCTGAAATTTATTCAAGTAAATCAAGGCTGATTTCTTGATTTGAACAACAAATGGGGGGTTGCCAATTTTGCCATATAATACAAGTAAATAAATAGCAAACGAATAGGAATGACTCCAAAAACATAGTCACCTAAACACATTTGAAACATTTTTGGGTCAGCTTGTTATGGATGGATGGGGCAAAACATCAGGGGCCGGATTCACGAAGGCAACTAACGCACACAATCTTGCGTAAGTCCTACTTATGCAGCGTAACTTCATTTAAATTGGTATTCTCGAAACGATAATCTGCCTAACATTGTGCGTATACTCATGCAAGCTATAAATATGTCATAAATGCCCACCCTGTGCTGGTGACACCTTCGCTTCTTCGCTTAATAACTAATCACGCAACAGCGGCCAACAGGAAAATCAACTATTCTTGAAAAGAACTATATTCCACATGCGATAACCTATTTATTACTCTTAGGCTATTTATGTCTTGATTCTAGAGGATGTTTGTTTGAAGAGAACTGCTTATCTTGATAACTTGAGTGAAAATTGTGTTACATTTTCCACGCTGTACGTAACTAACGACCGCGGTGCGTAAAAGACGTTCCACAACATAGTACATGTGAGCCGATTAACGTGCATTGCTCTGCGTGCATAATGACTTTGATTGTTGCGTCTTTAGGGTAACTCTGTAGTGAAGGATACATGCATCACGCTCGTTGAAATATTGGCTCTGACCACTTTGTAACGAGTTTAGTCATTGGCTACGCATGAATCAACTGTTTCCGCTCCTTTTACCGTTGCGAACAGTGTACGCAAGGTTTGTGGATACCACTTACGAAAGTGCGTACGGACTTCATAACTTTAATTGCTGTACGCAAAAACTTATGCAAATCTTTGTGAATCCAGCCCCAGAGCTAAAAAATACAATTCACTTCAAAGCAAAAGTCGGGTGTTTCGGCATCAAATATTGTTCTCACACAAAAGGGATATCCTAGTTAGTTGCCATAAAATGTCTCTGCGAAATTTTCTCTACATGACCTGCCCAACAAAAATACGCTGACGCTTAACCTTTCAAAATTATCAAGGTTACATTATTCATATTCCCCATTGCAGACCCTGCACTACAGCATGTAGTCACAACCTTCATTGAGGGCAGCTGTGTGCAACCACATTGCATTTCTGTGATCTGTTGAGGACATGGGGGAGGGGTCTAAGGGGAGGGGTCTAAGAGGAGGGGCAGCACCCAATTTTTCTTGAAGTTGGGAGTGCTTAGATGCAAAATGGTGCTATAATTGGCAAACTTTTAAAGTTAATTCCATGTTTAAGAATTTCACATTTCTTGGTAAAATAGACTTGATATTGGAGCCCAAGAAGGGACATCTTGCTACCATCCAAATTGTGGTCAAATAACAATTCAGGAGCTGCAGATAGGGCAAATTTGATATCGCTTCGCATGCCACAGAAGAGGGAGCCTCAGGCCGCATATGGTCCGCAGATTGCACATGCCTGATTTAAGGTCTTGTGTGAGGTTTGTGCGATACAACGTAACAGGAGGTTCTGCGTCTTTATTCAACCAACAATCTCTGACTTTTGTTGAAAGAATCATCAAGTGAAGAATATGATTAATTCTGCAGTTAGCAGATTGTATGTGAAACGATCATCCAAACCAGAATGCCAATTTGTGGACAACATATGCAAATCAAGAATTATTATAATTTTGTGAATTTTATTTTGTTAAGTTGAAACAATGAATGAAATGAAATGGATGGATGGATGGATGTAGACAGAGACACCACAGAATCCTCATAGTTTGACATTAATCAGTGCTATTCACCGATATTTGTGGCTCTAAGGCAGATCAAAGTTTTGCCTGATTTAACAGCAAACTGCCCGTTTCAAACAGCTTTGCGTCTTTTGGTACTGTCATCAAAATGGGTGACAGCCTAGTCAGCTCATGTGATATTAGTCTGTCTGTCTGTTTTTACAAAATCACCATTTAATATTGTGACTATATAATATATAGTATAGTAATAGATATAAAGAATTACATGGTACAGTAAATACTGAGCATAGTTCAAAGGAGCTCAATGAGTTTGTATGCTGCCCAATTGACATCCCATCTACTAATCAAAACAAGTGCTCTTGTGTGAAATAAAATGAAGAATTACCCAGGTCTGTAATCTTTATTCTTAAAAGTAATGTCATTCCATGAAGAACAGTGCTGTTGAAGACAGGCCTAGATAGCCTGATTAACATAAATTCTCTGCTCAAACTTTCAAATATCAAACAACTTTGCAACTGTCATATCTTTTTGACACTGCAATATCTCCTGAATTTTTGGAATTGTCTGGTGAAATTGACGGATTTCACTGATGAATAATAACATTTTATTCTGCTTTTCTCAGGTGTCAAACAAACTTGCTGAAGTTCTTTAAATGGTGATAGTGGTAGTCATGTAGTGACTGGAATGATTACGTACTTGCACAGATGGATGTTATGATGAATGCGCATGGGTTTGATTTCATGCAGGGAGGAAGGTGGTGGGTAGCAGATATATTTTGGCTGGTAGGGTCTTTCTTGAAACTGATGGAAAAATATCTTCCCACAAAACACTCGGCCTTACACTATATGGGTAACTCTGTCCTCCTAGCTAGGCTATACTGGATATGGAAGCTGTTCAACAAATTGACGAGGATAACCACCTCAACCCTTATCCAGAGATGACACTTTCCAAATTAAATCCAATTTTATCGATGCCCTTTGCAAATGCTGACCTTTTTTCACAATCTGTCAAAATATTTTTCTATTTTTTTTTTCATTTCTAAGGCTACTGGGATAACTACCCAAACCCTTATCCAGAGATGACACTTTCCAAATATAAATCTTTTAATGCCCTTTGAAAATCCTGACTTTTTTCACAAATTTTCAAAATATTTGTTTCTTTTTTATCCAGGGGCAAATTTTTGGGAACAAAATCATGCAATTCTTTAATGCGAATATTATAATTTGGGCCAAACATAAAATTTGGATATTATAATTTGGGCCAAACATAAAATTTGGAATCTAGGCAGGGGCAGATGAGGGTTGCTCCCACCAAAGCAACACCAATGGGCATGATTTCGACTTTTCCGAGGAACTATTATATTGAATTGAACATGTGCATTCCAAAACAGTCCAGTTTGGGCATTTGAAATGTATGGAAAGCATGAATGGGTTAAATGGTTTAAAACGTGAAATAAACATCAAATTCAACAAGCAGCACTTTATGTTAACGAATGCTTAGTGAGAGCTTTAGTTGCTATTACTGTATGGAGCGAATGCAACGTCTACAAAGGCATCGCGAAGTGGTAATATAATTGCTTGAAAGTGTTTTTGCAAAAAATAAATTGCATAAATGTGTGTTTCAGCAAGCTACACTATCAGTTTAAATAATTTACTTCATATATTTTAGGTGTAAGATAAAAGGAATAAATATTTGATATGTTAGTGATACGATTCAGAAAAGTTTAAAACAACAGCATTAGATCAAAAATATGTGTATGGGGGTTAGAAAAACACTGTAACACAATAGCATATCCCAGTGTTAATGTATGTTGCACAAAACTTTGTATGAAGATTGTGAATACCATAGTGGAGGGCAGATGTGTGCACCTTTTTGACCATTGTGTTTCTGGGATCTGTTGAGGGGCCACATCGGGGCGGACATGAGGGAGGGGCAGCGCCTGATTTTTCTCGTGGTTAAGAGTGCTTAGATGCAAAATGGTGCCATAATTTGCAAATTTGGAAGTTAATTCATGTTCGAGAATTTCACATTTCTTGGTATTATAATTGATTTGAGCCTAAAACCATTTAAAAGAGAACCATGTTGCATTGTTACGATCACGTATTCTTCAAGGTTCGCGGTACACCGTCGGGAACACACACGTTACGTGAAACATAGTGATTGTTTATGTTTATGACCATTTGGACTAGACAGAACTTCGACTCCAAATTAGATGGGGCAAATTTGATATTGCTTTGCAGTCAGCAAAAAAGGGAGCCGCAGGTAGCATATGACCCGCGTGCCGCAGGTGCTTGGTGTAGGGTCTGCTATCATGGACTGGTATGATGTAAGCTTGATCCATTTTTTTAGGCAGATTTCTTTTAAAATCGGGCCATTTATGCAGAGAAACATATGTGAAGGCATTTTACGATAACTAACTAGAGAAAGAAATGATCAAATCTACCTTTTGTGCAAGAAACAATTTTCACTTCCCAAACACAGATTTTTGCTTCAAGCCAAGCTGACAGAGTTTCTTTCGGACTTATTTTTCGTGGCTGCCATCACATTAACAGTTAATTATAAAACGAAAAAACATCACCGTAGAACGAAGTGAAATACACTTCAGTAACTATTTCCATTCGCTTGGCCACAGACACACGTTAACAGAAGTCTATACGAACACATAGTAAGGTACTGGGAACAAAATTTAATTGAAACCGACGTTCACGACTGTACCAAAGGAAATATCTGTGATGCGCTGTGATTGTTTGCCAGGTTCGTCAACTAAGATCAAAGAACTAACTGAAATTTTGATGCAAGAAAGGCTGGCCAGCAAATGTGAAAAATCACCTTCTTTTCCCCTGTAGCTCCTTATTATAGTTGATATAGAAGTGGAAATTGGGTGGTATGGACTTTCAAGGAAGACAAATCGACTGATCTGGATGAGTCTTCATTTCGTGAAGGTTTCAAAGTTTATCAGGACAAAGTCTGTTAGCTGGTTTAAGCAAGTTAAAAGATACATTCAGGGTTTGATGGATCCACTCAGTAAAATCGGTCAAGTTCACTAATCCTTTCAACATATTTTGAAAGTATTTTCAGTATAAATACCGTTGAAGATTTCCATTTCCCCTCCAAATAATTTGTGAAGAGAAATTGGGAACTAATTTCAATTCTGTTGGTGAAAATATTGGCTGCTTCTTATGGACATAATACAGGTAATGGTAATAATCCACAGCTCCCAGATTTCTTGTGAACACACAAATAATCATCAGCGAGACTAGAACAAAGCTTGTAGCCTATCCTAAGCTAATAGGAATTTTTGTTCAACCATTATGATCGTTTTTATCGATGGATTTTCGTAAATTTTGGTTACTGAACTTACTGAAGTTCTGCTCCCATGGTTTATTTCCGAAAATAATAGTGTCGTTTTAGTAACTAAGTTCAATTCAGGGAAGGGTGCACCAAATTTGGTAAAAAATGAATAGGCTACACTGGGGAAAGTGTCTATTTTCATTTGATCATAAACTATGTCAATTTTCATGCATTTCAAACATGTTATACATCAATTTGAAGAGGGTGAACTAAAGTTTCAGATTGTGGTAGTTATTTCGTGATCAGCGACATGGTTGTGTAGATATTCGTGAAAAACCACGGAAAATGTGCAATTCTCGGTAAAACCATGGTATAGCAGAACATGTAATAGGCTGGATTCATTCTGAGTGCATTATCTGTGTTAGTATTGCAACATACTGTATTGGTGGAAGTGCTG
>JAODUJ010246078.1:0-10336 GCA_027564615.1 Psolus chitonoides
GATGATGGTATTGTGATTGTCACATCTACTACTGTCTCCTTTCTTTGGCATGGTAACGATGATGCATTTTGTCCACTCATCAGGTATGATTTCTGATGCTCAGATATCGTTACAAATCCAGTGGTCCTGGTCAATGATACTCTCACCTCCCAGCTTCAGAAGTTCACTCGGAAACTCGTCTGTTCCAGGTGACTCGCCTGCTTTCAGTTTGTTTACAGCAGCTACTATCTCGGAGCGAAGAATGGATGGCTCTCTTTCGCTCTAGACTGGACATGTTAAGCTTCGGCAAACTGATGGATCAATATCTGGCATGTGATTGTACAGGGCCTTGCCATTTTCGAACCAGCGTTGTTTGATATCTGCTGGGTTAGTTAGAAGTTCACTATTGATGTAATGATGTTGCTGATGCACTTGGTTGATGGTTGCCTGTCCAACGCCTTGGTTATTGTTTTGACTGTACTGAAGACCTCTCTACCCTTGTTTTGTTGCCTGTTCTTCTCCAGTAGCCAGCATTTGTCATCAAACCACTTCTCCTTGTCAGCTTTCTGGCTCATTTGGACTTGTCTTGTCAGCTTGTTGTGCGCTTTACGAAGACTACGATCTTGAAAAACCTTCATCGTTGCTTCTCTTTGTTAAACAGCAGCTCAAGAGTTGTATCTGATATCCACATCTTTTTCTTGTATTCTTGTTTTCTTGTTTCCAAGAATGGCATTTGCTGTATTTGTTATGATGGTGGTTGTTTGGTGAAGGAGAGTCTCTGTTTCTCGTCCCAGCTCAACTTCATCTTCCAGGATGTTAAATCTATTTGAAAGTTCAAGTTGGTATTTTCATTTAATATCAGGGTTAGCAAGTTTCTGAACCCTGCTATTAAACGAAAATACAAACTTGAACTTTCGAATAGATTACAAGCATGTGGCAATAAAAAGCCAAATTATAAGAACACTTGTAGCACTAGCGTTAGGGTTTGTATGCGGCAACCCCGGCCAAATGACAACAGAACAAGTACGCTGACTCGACAAGCTTTTGAATGGCGACAAACAATTTCCCGCCCAATTTGATGTTCTGGTCAGAGGTCAAGAAAGTTCGTCAGGCTAACCTAAACTAGTCAAGTCGGTGTATCCGTACTCAGGTTAGTCCGGTCGTTTATGTTGTAAGCTAGTTGGGCAGGACAAATACCCCTAGTCAAGCACGCCCGACTAATTTGTTCGCATGTAAAGGTAGTCCAGCACCCCAGACTAGCCTGAATAATATCCCTGACAAAGAGCAAACTAGTCGCGGGTGCTGGACTAATCATCCGACTGGGTTAAAGCTAGTCCAGCATGCGCCCGACTATCTTTTCAGTGAGTCTAGGTTGAGATAGTGTCATCAGACGTCAGAATATGGCCCACATGCAGTAGGCCTATGCCTCAGATCGCAGGAAATGGTTTAAATATTTCACAATTTTCTGGAGGATCATGCCCCCAGATACCCTAGCACTGGCGTGCCCAAGGTACGCGGGGCTGTCTTCGACAGGGTTGAGATAGTGTCATCAGACATTGGAATATGGCCCACAGTATGCCTCAGATTGCAGAAAAATGGCATAAATATTTCAACATTCT
The DNA here is from genome assembly GCA_027564615.1 of Psolus chitonoides. Lineage (NCBI taxonomy): Eukaryota > Metazoa > Echinodermata > Holothuroidea > Dendrochirotida > Psolidae > Psolus > Psolus chitonoides. Next base: position 1,599 of record JAODUJ010246078.1, read on the forward strand.
CTGGGTGAGCACGCCCCAAGCACTGGCGTGCCTACGGCACGCGGGCTGCCCAGGTACACCCCCCCCCACATTGATCAATTTCTGGATACGTCACTGTTCAGAATCCCCTGGCAAGGAATCGTAAAATTTGAAATGTCATAATTGAAAACACCTGCACCATCAGTTGAAAACTCATGTGATAATCTGCTTTTAGTCTTGAGACCTCTTATTATCGTCGATTAACCTAGTTGGACAAGCCTGTGACAGTGTGAGGTCGCGGAGATGCACATTGCTTCAAGATACAAATACATTTCTCGATAATTGAATTACATATACTTTCCTGACTTTCCCCATATAAATGTAAGTTTTAAAAACCCGGCATAGCATTCTAATATTACAAAGTATGAATCTGAAGATTATAATCAATTACAAGTTTTTTCAGCAAATGATGACATCACATATGTTGCCAGATCCTCATTCCAATTAAATGGTTGAGACATAGGATATAACAGGCCCACAACCACTGCCTTGACTATGCCTAGCTTCGCCACACTGAGAATATGGAGAAATATAAACAAAATATTGTGTACCACACTGACCTTGCTCAAAACAACATGTAATGCTACCATAGCTCATTCAGAGGTGTTTAACTTTAGCAGAAATATTGTTGGAAAGATGATGAAATTCAATATTAACATTGAGTACAAAAGATCTGCGCAGTAAACATTGTTCAAACTCATTTAACACCAACCAGCACTAATCACAGGAATTTATTCGGTGTACCCCACTGCCACTGGTACCGTACTTGGATGAAAACTAATGACAGGAACATTTATAATGAAAGAAACAGCCATGTCAGGCCCCTCTTTAAAATCTTGCTAAATCTTTGGTATGCTCCAACAGTGGGCTGGATTATCTATTAAAAAGAGAAATTCCTTTGGCCTGAATATACATTTTTTCGGTAATGAAGTCAGCGGCCTGGAATATTGTGTACGGTGGATGAAATGGGTTTGTCTGGATGGGTGAACTGATAGTTCTACAATGTCATAGTCTACATACTCTCCACATGTAGTCAGTAATGGGTATGTTCACTGCCACTTCCTACTAGATGTTTTCCCCATTAATTAATGAAATTTGCACAATCTAGTATGATGTATGCCCATTTTCTCCAAAGCAGTTTGTCATATACGTAGGGTCACGGCCGTATCACCGGATTTGTTAGTGGTGCGGCGACGGGAGTCTAGGGGTGAAGCCCCAGCAAGGTTTGAAGGGGGAATTAGAGCCCTCGTTGGGGGTCAGTGGGCGAAGCCTCTTGAAGCCCTCGCCCTCGTATTTTCATAATCCCATATCAATGGTACATAGGCTTGCCAACTCCTGGTTAGCAAAATCCGTGACACTACCCTCGCTCAGCCCCACCATGGTTTGGGCTGAGCGTTAAAAACAATAACTTTTCCTAAATTTTGTCTGTAATGTTTTGTTGTGGTCGTGGGAGTGGTGCGGCGAGCGCCGAACCAGCCGCACCGGCTCCGACGGGCCTGGTTATGGCTATATGGTTAGATTGGGGAAAGGCAGGACAATCTCACCCTAAACTTTTCAGGGCAATGCCATTTTGGTACACACTCATCGACTTCTCATTAAATGGCATGTTCACACGCTCGAATGATTCACCACTGTTCCCTGAAAATTCACTTCCAGATCCACTATTGGGCGATTCCAGGAATAAGTGGCATGGCCACTGAATTTTGAAGTTGACAAATAGGAGATACAACCAGATAACGACCTTTTCCATAAACTGTCATATTTTGCCAGTGTGCAATATGAATCGAGCCAAATTTTACAAAAAGGGAGATACTGCCAAATGTGAACAGTATAAATACACCAAACAATAATTAGCAGTTTGTTTTTTTCCCATGATAAACTTACAATAACTCACGAAATCATCATAGTCCTGTCGACGCTCAATACCCTAATGATGTAACCTACAAGTGTTCTTTCCTATGAAGGTTTTTTAGTTGATTTGCACCCCCATACGGTTGTAAAACAAATTCAGCTTGGTTGCCCAAATAAAAAGTTCGGACAACTCTGGTTATTTGCAAAAATCCAAAATGACTGTCGGACGCTATCTTGAAAATTCAACTTTCGAAGCACAAGACCTGGAACGATGTATAATACCTCGTTTTTGTGTGTGTGGGGGGAGGGGGGGGGGGGTGATATCCATTGATGACGTTATTTCAAAGGTCATATCGAGGTCAAATTTGATATCTTGATGTACTATCATCACCACAGAGTCAAAGGCAAAATGCCATGGAGTGGAATGGCTTTAACAACCAGCTAGCCAGGAACCAGGGTATACTCAACCCGGTACTAACCTGTATGGTTTGTCCTACGATTGACGCACCACCCTCTCACCCAGATACCATACTAACAACACTCACCAGTGGTGTAGTGAGCAATATCGGTGCCCGGGGCAGAGAGGGGCAAACTTAGATTTTGGCGCCCCCTGCCCAAATTTTTACTACAGTATAGATGGGCATAAATCGCAATTAGGCGCCCCTATACCCTAGCGCTCGGGGCAGATCTCCTGCCCTCATCTCACTACGCCACTAACACTCACATACATGGATGATTTGGATGGGGATGGAATGCGCGTTCATGTTTACATTGACATGTTGCTGTTTTTGATAACCAAACAGATATTCTGTTGATGAAAGGTTCCATTTTGGAAGTGTATGTGGGTACCTCATATATATAGGAGGGGGGGGGCGGTCTGATTTTTTTCCATGGAAAGTCTTGGGTTGTTTTCAGTGTTTTCGGTGTGTAGCAGCGGCGCTATTGAAGCGGTTCTTATCAACTGGATCAAAGTCATTTGAGGAGATAGACCAGTATCTGAACGCCGCACTGGTCCATCCCATTGGTCGGAACTTCATACTGCCAATACTCTTCGTCCACGAGTTTGAGCGTACAGAGAGAGAGAGAGAGAGAGAGAGAGAGATGTTGATATCCACCTGAAGCAGCTGACTATGAAGCGCATGAATGAAGTTCTTCTTTCTTGCTGGTCATGTTCTGTGGATGTTTCACAACTGTTCTCCTATGTCCTGATCGCTGCTAGCTGTGGTGATGTTATCTGTGTGCTACGTTACGACACATACGTGTTGTCCTACTGGCTTACTAGGTATATCGGGTGGGGATGCAGTGCAAAGTGCAGGTGGAGCGGTGGGACGGGGAAGTGCTTGATGTCAATGCCACTTGCCCTAACCTATGGCCATTTTTATGCAGCTGATTGGCTAAGTGGGTGTGACACAACTTCTTATCCAGAATGCTAAAGGCAAGAGCAGCGCGCGTAACATCTTGTTCGCTTGGAACTTTCCATGTTTGGCTGATGTGCTTGGTGAGGTGGGTACCACACAGGCAGATCTAATGGAACAGCAAAACCTTTCTCCATTGCTCTGTATGGTCAGCCACCAGAGACATCCGTGGATTAAGTCGGCTCCACACTCTTTACAAAGGAGAAAAAAAACAAACAAAAAACTCATGGCTATGCCCCCAACATATGCCAACTTTTTGCAACAGGTTTTGCAGGCTCATCTGCAGATTATGTTGCGGAGAGCGGCAGGCCAGCAAGGCCCACTCTATGAGTCAAGTGAGATCACTCATTATGGGTGGGGGATCCGGAATGACATCGCTGTTCCTCTCATTGTACAGGGTGACCCGGCTCCACCAGAGCTGATTGACGTGATTCGGTGTCAGTGTAGGGCATAGGGCAAGAAGTGTAGCACCGAGGCATGCGACTGTAAAAAGAACATCTTTCGTGTACATCGTACTATATTTGTTCGGGCGAACAGGGCTGTGGCAATCCGTACACTAACAGTCGGGATGCCGAAGCTGGAAATAGGGAGGGTATTGAGGGAGAGGATGTTGTGGACGACGCGAACGAGGAAGGTATCGATGAGGATTTCAAAGACCTTAAGGATGTTGAAGGGAATCTTACCGATCCTGATCAAGTGGCAACAGAAGATTTGAAATTAATAATAGGTTATCATATTATTTTTCCCAAAGTTATTAATATCAATCAGTGTAACATCTCTCAATGATCTTTGCACATGATTATTTAAGGTAAAAATTTGTCCTCACCACGAAATATGAATGTCCAACCTATGGGTTATTTTCGAAGTTTCTAAACCGATAATCATGGTGTTTTTTGTGTTAAGCGCTTAAATATGTGATTGTGTCTCAAATATGACCTATTTTTTATTTTTCAGGAAACAATGTGTCAAATATTGTATGATGATCGCATGTGCAGGAATAAACCATTACAAAGTGATCTAATTAAAGTTTTGATTTATTGTGCATTGAGAAAACAATCTTGACTTTGACATGACATTCAGCACCCAAACTTGACCTTGAATTGGATTAATAACATAACAAGAGCCGAGGGCTTCGCGATTCCTTGCCTTTAAATTTAAAACCTGATTTTATTGTTTGACCTCTGATGTTCCTCAATCAGGAGCAACATGTACTGACCATGATGAATACACATACCAAGTATGATCTGAATTGATGTTTGCTCTGTCGGGTTACGGTAGTTAAAATATTTCCACTATGTTGACCTCTGCTGACATCTGATGAATTTTGTCCTCACAGAAAAACAATAGGGATCATGTACTAACTATGATGAACACACACACACCAGGTATGAGCTCAATTGAATTTCGCCCTTTCACATGAAGGTGGTTACAAGGTTTTCGGTGTTTGACCTCTGTTGACATCAGATGACCTTTGACCTCAACCAAAAACAATAGGGTCCATATACTAACTAGGGGAACACACATACCAAGTAGCCTATGAGCTCAATTGAAGTTTGTCCTATCAAGTTTTGGTGGTTAGAAGGTTTTCAGTGTTTAACCTCTGTTGAGCTCAGATGACCTTTGACCTAAAACAAAAGGGACCATAAACTTACTATGATGAACAAACATACCAAGTATGAGCTCAATTGAAGTTTGCCCTATCAAGTTATAGTAGTTAAAATGTTTTCGGTGTTTGACCTTTGTTGACCTCAAATAACTTTTGACCCCAACCAAAAAATAGGAATATGTACTAACTATGATGAACACACGTACCAAGTATAGGCTCAATTGAAGTTTGCCCTATCAAGTTATGGTGTTTACAAGGAATTCACAGTGTTTGACCCCTATTGACCTCAGATTACCTTTGACCTCCACCAAAAACAATAGGGACCATGTACTCACTATGGGTAATCCACCACCCAAGTATGATAAGGATCCGACACTGCATCGTTCAGTTATCGTGTTTACAAGCTTTGTCACACACGCACACACGCACACACAGCCACACACACACACACAGACATGCGTGACTGCATAGATTCCTTTTGCCTCTGGCAAGGAATAACAAAAAATGGACATTCGAATTTGACATACTTAAAATCCCAAGCAGAGGTATCATACCTAACGCCAGGGTAATTTATTGAAAAGTTTGATTCCCGTATGGCGTCCGGCGGCCATTTTGGATTTATGCGAATTACTCCCTGATATTGACCTTGAATTGAAACAATAACATCGTGAATGGACTCGGCATACCCCATTATCCCCACAACGAAGTATTATACACTAATTCTAGGCCACGTGTTTCAACAGTTACATTTTCAAGATGGCGTCCAGCGGCCATTTTGAATTTATGCAAATTACCAGAATTGCCTGAACTTTTTGGGAAACCAAGCTGAATTTTTCTAGGACCTCATGGAAGTACAAATCATCAATAAAAGTTCAAGGGAAAAAATATAACTAGGTTCGTAAAATTTCACTTGGACTACAATTAATGGCTGCTAATTAACACCCAAAATTGGGCATGTCCTGTACAACACATTTTGAATTTCCGCAAATTGATCAACTTGTTGACATTTTCTATATTTTTGGAAGCTCCTTTCTCAGAAATTTAACATGCTATTGCCTTCTAGTAATAACATCTTACCTGTCCAGTCAAATAGACGAAAATAAATGTAGGTAATTCGAAGTTTAAATTGTAGAATATGGTTACTTTGAAAATGACAAAATAGTCAATTTTTCGCGGTTTTCGTGAATTTATTTTTTTATTTTTAGGGATTGATAATTTTTGAAGTACTAGGCTACTTCAGAACAGTTGAAATTTTTATTTTTATTCACATACGGCCCTTTGAAAGTTGCTCCATCTGTCAAAATGGACCAACTTTGATGGCTAAAATGTTGATGTGGGACAGGTGGTCAAAATCGAATTATTTTTCTGACATAGATCAACGTATCCCCTTTATGTAGAAAAAAATATAAATGCGTTTTCCTTGTTTTCCATATAAAAATCCTCAAAGATCGGAAAAAAGTCAGAAATGCACGTACCAATACCAAGGACATTGCGTAATCATTATGCGGTATTGTGCAACATTGATACATTGTAAATTGCTATAGGGGAGACTTGGATGCACTAGGATTTTTTATTGATTCCTCCATAATTTTCTTTCTGAATGTGACACAGGCACTATACTACACCAACCAATTTAGCATTATATTATACACATTTACATGCATTCAAACATTTAAAAACAATTTAACTTTTTTCACAAGGTAGCCTACAGTTTTCTTACATTTTTCGTCACAATGCGCCCCATATATACGGTGCATTTTGGGACACCCAACGGGGTGCTATAGAACAATTTGGTACAAATTAGTGGCAGTCAGGACTTGAGATAAGTGAGAGCCTTGGGGCTATTAGGCCCCCCAAAACCCATCAAACTCATCAAAACCCATCAAACTCTTCTGGGTCTTAAAAAATCCTGAGAACCAGGGTCTAGCTTGTCCTTTTAAAATGACTTTTTATCAAAACCCCTGCTAATGGTATTGAGACGTCTGTGAAGTGGCATTAAAAAGTGAAGGCTTATTATGCCTGTATGCTTTACTAATATAGGCTATGATTACAGTTTTCCAATACATATATTGCTATGATCAAAAATTGATTAGCCCTTGGGTCATGCAAAATGGCCCAGGGCAAGCTAAACATGTGCAATGGCATTATAAAGTGAAGGCCAATTATGCCTGTATGTTTTTCTAATATGATTACAGTTTTCCAATACATAATTTGTTATGATCAAAAATGGATTATTCCCTGGGTCATGCAAAATAGCCACTGGCTCTTGATAAACTGTGAACTCTCAAACCCTGGTGATGGAGTGACCAAGGAGGACTCCCTTCCAACAATTCTCCCTTCCAACAATTCTCCCTTCACTTTGTTACTGGTTCTGCATGCAAAGACAAGCTAGCCGCATATTATACGACTCTACCCGACCCAAAGCAAATCGACCGTCAGGTCGTGAAGTCATGTAGTGTGCGTGCGTCTATAACTGCGACTGACGGTTTTAAGGCGAGTTTTGAGTCGCGTCGGCTTCAGTCAGGGAAACTGAACACCGACTGGACGCTTACGACGGTCGTGAGTCTTGCTACACGTGCAACCAATTCGTCGCGATTCGATAAGTCGCTGGACTACACGTCAAACTAATTAATCGCCGACTAATCAATCGCCGAGTCTTGGATTCCCGAAGAGAGTGGCAACATAATCATCTCGATCGGCCACTGTTCCGGCTACACTGTTGACGAAATGGCGAATCCTGCGGTTTCTCTAGTACTTGTCATTGTGCAGATTTGGCTGGTCCGACGTCAATGACGTCGTCGAAGAATATCGAGAAAAGGGCGCATCATTGTTCCGGCTACACATAGCTTTCGACGCATTGAAAGAAAATGGCATAATATATATGACTGTGCTATAAACTATACCGATCGCGTGTTACTGTGTCCGGAAGAGTCATTTGGTACACGATATATTATTGGTGTATGAAGCAAAATTGGGTCCGCCTACATAATAAGTCAATTACATACAGACGCCTTCGATACAGTTATTAGAAACAGTACGGTATATGTTATGAGTTTGATACAACGTAATATGTGTAGTACAACGATTGCATTTAGTAGTATACGACGTATTATGTTTAGTAGTACAACGTATGGGTGTCACAACCAAAACGAGTTTAAATAAATTCGTAGCTCACTCCCCTATAGTTGCAACCTCGGATTCTTTTCCTCGACTTTGAAAAGTCGCAAAAGGCAACTTTTGGAAAATTTATGGGTGAAGCAAGGAGTCAAATTAAACGACTGATAGGCTACCGAACGTTTCTGCAAATGTTAACAAAATATTATTGAAGATTCTTTTCTTTAGAAGTGAACGATTGTTCTGATAACAAATTTAGAAAATGATTTAATTTTCAAATTGAAAATGTTTCGGCCGTTACACAATTTAGTACTTTGAACTTAGTGTCGTGTAACGATATGACGACCCTTAATTTCCTTGGCTACTTTCGGTAGTAGGCCTAGATCTTGCCCGGCCGCCTCTATTAGCTATAGTCTTTGCAGCATTGTTATGCGCTGAGTCATAAGCCTGGGATAGTCCGAACGCTTCTATACAACAGTTATGCTACCCTTCCCGTTAGCAGCCCTGCTACGTAGTCTCTGTACTACAGATACGCATAGCCTCTATAGGACCTGCCCTGAATCGCGTGTTCCCCTAACTATTCTCGCTAAGCACGAACGGTGTTCAACAGTTATCCAACTTCAGTCATCTAGTCTCTTTAGATCAGTGTAAACCAGGCTTGTTTTAGTCGTTTTCGTGCTAGTATCCCATTTTAGACTGATTAGTATAGAGAAATAAGAAGGTTTCGAATCTTC